>JAPYZI010006275.1:0-10052 GCA_030523105.1 Ophioninae sp. A BG-2022a | reverse complement strand
CACACCCCCCAACAAAAAAGAAAAAAACCCGGCCGGAACACCCCCCCCCAACCCCACCCCCCGCCAGGGCAAAAACCCCCCCCCCCCCCCCCCCCAAAAAAAAAAACAAAAGAAAAGAAGGGTGGAGATTTGTAATGTAAATTCTTGTCCGAGGCGTGTCGAAAGCCCCCGTACTGTACGGTAACCTCAAATCTGGCTCATTAAGATTCAGCATTCGAGTATAACGGCCAAATAGTGTGGTGGGTCGAACCGTGTGTCGGACGGAATAAAAAAAAGAGAAAAAAAAAAAAGAAACAGCGGATCAAAAGTACCACTGGCCCAAATAAGCACAGTAGGAGGGTTGATGGCGAAGCGTGATCACGATTCCATCGTTCTTTCTCTCTCTTTCTCTCTCAGCGTTGGGCTTCCACCCTCGTCCTCGAGAGTGACGACACACGTATAGAGGTTAGTAAGAGAAGGTTGGCTTTTCGTACGAGGGGGCTCCTGAAACATACACAAGATCTCAACGATAGATAGAGCATGAAACTTCCCTCTGTGTACACAGAGAACGAAGTGCTTTTCTTGACTCCAGGAGGGCCAAGATAGCAACGGAGGATACTTAAATTTCACATTCGATGTACAAAGAGGAAGACAGAGAAAGAGAGAGGCTATGAAAAATCGATTCTCGGCTCTTCCTCTCTTCAAAGGCCCGAGCTGATTAGAATTTGGTTTTCAAGATATCCGGAGTGAAGAAACGAGAAAAGGATATCGTTGATGAGTTGAAGGGGGCGAAGAGGTGGGGAGGGGGGGGGGGAGCGCGGAGTAAAGACAGGGTCAAGCTTCTTGCATATCCGATGAATCGATTGAACCTACCCGCAAACTGACCAATACACAGCGAGCTCGTTCATTCTTATCCACGTACACGCTATCACGATCGTCATTGGTGCACGTCTCTTTTACATCCCACTCGTACACACGCGCTGATGCAACACACAAGGTATTCCGCAGTACCACTGATTTTAAAGGATATATAAATGTGGGCATTCTTCTCCGGTATTCCAGTGTCCTCGAGTTTATCGAGGAACAAACAAATCCAAGCGGAGCCATCGATGATACAAAACCGTTCTCCGTATCTCCATTTTTTGGAAATAATTATAAAAAAAAAGGTTTTTTGTGTAAATATGACATATTGGTTTTTGATAAAATCCAGAAAAATTGTGTGTGTTTTTTTGTATTATAAAAATGGAAAACATTTGTTTTTTTGTGAAAAAAAAAAAAAAAAACAATTTGGTTTTTTGATAAAGAGAAAGAATCGTTTCTTTTTAACGGGACTCAAAAATTCTCAAATTTAAACGCAAATTTGTTTTTTTTTTTTTAACGGTACTCCAAGACTCACCTCTCTAAGGATGTCTCTCGTCGTCTTCCCAACTAATCACGTCACTCACTCGTCTCAACATTATACAAGTCTCGTTTCCTTTCTTCTTTTCTTATATTTATCTGCTCTCCGTCTTTCTCTCTTTCTCTCTTTTGGACTCGTTTAACCCTCGTCGACGGTGTATCCCAGTTCTTCTCGGATGTATCTTTCCCCTAGTCTTCCCGGTACCGTAACGAGGGTGTGTACGTTGCGACGCTAAGGGCAGAAGAAGAAAACGCTCGTTCGGTAAAACGTGCTTCGCCACTTGTTTCATGGGCGCTGCGAGCAACGTTTCGCTCCACTATCGATTGCCATGTGTGTTAACACTTCCTTGGCCCCACCGCACACACGCTGCGCCCGAGCCTTTTCTCTCTCTCTCTCTTTCTCTCTCATCGTGTGTTCCCGTATAAGATCTACCCCCACCCTCATCAACCCTTATTCAACCCCGTAGTCAATACAGAAAAGATCATCATCATCATCACATAATTCATTACGCTCTAGAATAAAATACTTTCGGGGGAAAAAAAAGATAACAAACGTAATATAGTATATTAAATAACACACGATAAAAAACAATGATAATAATAACAAAAGTAGCGAAGATAACTAAACGAGAGATAAAAAGAGAAACGAAGAGAAAAAGAGAGAGAAGCGCGCGCGCGCGTTCACGAACACACACACACTTTTCAACCCCGAAATCGTCGAGTATCCTCGATGAAAACCGCCCCCTCTGATTCGCGGTGAATCCGATGCGACAGGGACTCGGACGTTGGAGCGACTGACTCCTGGCGCGTCTCGGAGGCATCGGGTCAATCGGGTTTGAAGAAGGGAGGAGGAGGAGGAGGAGGAGGAGGAGGAGGAGGAGGAGGAGGGTGAGCGAGGGAATCGAGGAGAGAAACGACGAAGGGCGATAGAGGGGTGGTGGGTGGGGGATTGGGAGTTGGTTGGCGGGTGGACGAAAACTAGGGAAAAGAAGAAAGAAGAAATCGAGTGGTTCTGGGACTGGCCGGGGAATTGCTCGGGGGAGGGAGTTTTCGTTGGTAGGAAGGTCTGACGGTAGCCGATTGTACCCTCGTATTGTGCGTGTATACTAAAATTAAGTCTCGGGTATATATCTATCTCTTTCTCTGTCTCTTTCCGTTTCTCACTGGTGTGCGAGCTTGTTTTTCCCAGAATGGAACTGTGCGAGGTGGTGCACACGGGATCCGTGACTGAGTCGCTCTTTGCCCGCGTTCAGCTGCTCTACCCTGGCTGTATTCCTCGTATTCTTTCTCTCTCGATCTCTGTATCTCTCTCTCTCTCTTTCTCTTTTGGTTGGTTCTCACCTCATCTCTCTCTCTCTCTCTCTCTCTCTGATTAATTAATTATTTTCATTGTTGTCATTACTACTATTACTACTACTATAATTATTGCTATCTTTACCGATAACTCGCTACAGTGGAATGAAGCGAGCAAGCGCATGCGTTACAATTGCCTTATTTTGTATAGTTAACCAAATATTGTACGCTTATTATTGTACGAGTTGTCGATACGTTGGAAAAAGGTAATAAGCAAGGCATAAATAAACTCATCATCGTCATCATCATCATCTCTCTCTCTCTCTCTCTCTCGCTTTTGGTTGGTTCTCATTTCTCTCTCTCTCTCTCTCTCTCTCTCCCTCTCTCCGTCTCTCTTATTCGGTCCTCGTCTCAGTCTCTCTCTCCGTGCGGATTTTGACGAGGCGGTGCTTGGATCGGAGCCAGTTCTGCGCCTGACTAACCGATAAACTCACCGACACCAACATACGTACGTGTACACTAGTGAGCTTGCGCGCCTCCGCTATCCATACTCATTCGTATATCCCTATGGATATCCGCATACATATGTGTGTCACTATTCTTTATCCTGATATCATCGGGACACGTTAGAGATTCTTTCGGCGTGTAATACGAGAAAGAGAGCGAGAGAGAGAGAGAAATAAAGATATATATTTATTGGGTACTCTGGAGTACCGCTTCCCTCAGAGAACCTCCCTAATAGTATTGGTTAAAATTCCGAATACTAGTGACAAACGCGGTTTCCGGTAAAAATTTGCCATTCGTTGTATCCTCGAATATAAATATTAAAAAATGTATAAAAATATCGATAACATTAAAGAAAATAAATAAACGTTGAATAATAATTACCATTTTTGGTGAATAATAAATATATTCTAACAACTATTTATCTATATAATCAATACATAACGATCAGCTAAAATAATAATTGTTTTATAATATTAATATTAACGACTTATTATAGTCTATAAAAATGTATTCTACGGAATGATAATATTTTTAAAAGATTATTATTAATAAATTAATAAAAAGTTTAAATATTTATTTGGGCGGAAACGTGGTTTTCTTTGTTATTGCCTGCGAGCAAGTATTATTGGTTTTTGCGTGCGTATGTACGAGAGAGTTCGAGGCCCCGAACGTACAGAAAATAGTAAGTATCGATTGTAACGCGAGACGAGTTTAAGGATAAACGGGAACGCCTCGATACTCGTTCCCATTCTACCCGGATTCTTCATTGGCCAATCTAGGTTACTCATTCGTGGGCTCCGACGAGTAATTTTTGTATTTCGACACGAGGCGTGCGCCAGGAAGCTCTTGGAGAACGGAACTTCCGGTTTGCCAGGTGGGAGAAAGGAGGGGGGTGTTAAATGGTCGGGCACGCGAGCCTACTCGTGACCCGTGGCTCACGTGAAACGAGATTACGATCGGCCACGGGTCGCACGCACGCGCGAAGAAAAAAACGATAAAAATGTAATAAGAGAGAGATAAAACGAAAAAAAAAACGAAAAATAAAATGGGGGAAATTCGTTGGCACGTGCGAACAAAGGTGAAACTTGGCAACGGAAGAGACCACGGTGACGCTTCATACCCGGATTCCCGAGTGATCGATCGGTCGGCTTTTTGGAGCGTAGATATTTGGAAGAACCGAGTTTACTTATATAAATGCTTGCCCTTCGGGAGTTCATTGATCTATCGAACGATTATATTCGTACTGATTAATTATAGTTGGAACAGCGACACCGAGTTTATCGTGGGACGCAAAAAAAATATTTGCATCTTGGCTACGCTCGAACTACGGATTTTGAGACTCGAACTTTCGTGAGAGAACCAAGAGGAGTTTCGGAATATCGTGTCGATGAGTACCAGCTGATTGCCGTTGATTATCACTAACCGATAATTGTTGATAATTACCAGATTATAATAGCCTATAATTACTGATAATTACCAGCTGATAATTATTAATAATTACCGATAATTACCAGCTAATGAGTAGTTATAATTACCACCTGATTATTGCTGATGATTAGTGATTATTACCAGCTGTTGATCAGTGATAATAACCAGTTATTAATTGGCGATAATTACCAACTGAAAATTGGTCATAAGTTCCATCCGACAATTGCTAATGATTACTGATAATTACCAATTTGTAATTACTAGCGGACGATTGCTGTTAATAACCAACGTATTATTATCAACCGGTACCGATCCCCCTGCAAGCCAGCAGGATCATCGAACTCGAAACACGATTGATTAACTTTCAGCATTTATTTCCTCCATGTAACCAAAACTTCGTCGGTACGAAATCTCTGCGAGCAAGTCGTTTCGATCCAAGGAACTCGACTTCCGCTTTTGTACTGAAGAGCTCCGGCTACCGCGATCATAACACCATTGTCGATGCAGAAACGCTCGTCCGTTGCGTACAGCTTGGCCCCCCGCTCCTCGCACATTATCCCCATCATTTCTTGAAGTCTCTCGTTACAACCGACACCACCCACTATCAGTACCTCGTTCGATCCGATGTGCGCCATTGCTCGCTCTGAAACGTCATCCTCAGTTAGCTCGTAAGCCAATTATCCCGATCGAGCCCTCGAACCGAACTTTTTTTCGAACGCATTTACGGCAAACGAACGATTTACTCGAGACTCATCGATCGTTAGATATCTAATGAGGAATTGTATCTCCGATTTTTTCGAGAAATTCTCTCGACGTCGTTCGTGTTTCATTTTTTTTTTTTTACGATAGACATTTTTCTTCGCCGTTATCGTGGAATTATTTTTACGCATGCGCTGAATTATTGAACAATGACATTCGTGATCAAACTTAATGGGTTGAGTTGAATTTTTTATTTGTACGCGCGAACTTTTGAAACTTCCGTGATATTCGAATACATTTTTCGTTATTTAAATGATCACGAGATGCGTGACCTAAACGGATATATTTCAAGTCACCGGAATGTTTCGAGTTTCAAGGTAGTTTCTATTTTTCGAAAATCGTATCACGGAGCTCTCGGGATTTACGAGTGATTTGGTCCAATTTTCGTACGAAAATACAGCAGCATCTTTGTGAGATTTGTGCTCGGAGTTCTCTCAAAATCGATCAATTTCTGAATCTCACGAATGCTTTTTTTTTTATCTCTGAAGATCATATCCGATAGAGGTGAAAAATTAACATTATCGTAGTTAATTGTTCGGAGGTATTTTAGCAAAATCTGCGTCCCGAGTTCTCATGAACATCAATTTTGTTACGTCTGGAAGATCATAAATAAAAATGTGTATTTTCAGCTTCAATTATACTGAAATCGAAATCCAGAAGTTTCCCAACGAGAATATAAATAGCACGAGGCGAAACTCAAATTTTTGTCGAAAATATAAAATTTACGATGTTGGACAAAAATTCATAACCGAAAAAGTAACCGCGGATTCTTTGAGAAGTTATGTAACGACTCCTGATAAATAACAGTTGAGAAAGATGATTTTTCAGAATTTTTGATCCCGGATGTCTTCGGAGGAAAATCATTTTCTTACGAAAATCATTGAACGTTAGCCAAGTCGATTTGACAATATACGAGAACGGCATAAATGGGAACGGGATCATACCTGTTATTTCTATGAGCATAGCGAAAGCTGTCTCTTGAAGGGAAAAGCATAAATCCTCCTTGCTGTATTCGCCGCTGCTCAGCCAACTGTCCACGTGGTCTTCGACGTTTGACAAAATACCGGAAAAGGAGACGTCCATTCCTTTCACCACGTAAGGCAACGGTGCCAAGTTTTTTCCCCTTTTTGTTCCGAGAAAGAAACATTTTGACGTTGTAAAACAATGATGGATTCGTTGATCGGACAGAGACCGAAGAGGTCCCTCATTTCTTAATGTCTTTCATTTTTCTCAACGATTTGTTCAGTTTTGTCAACGAAAAATTAGCAATTCGCAAAAGGTTATTTGTTCGGAGGAAGAAAGTAGAGATTTTAAGGAATGTTTTCAAATTCGTCATTTATAAATATTTTCATTTTTTATTGAAGCGCGTGCTCAGTTTTTGGCCCGCTGAGTTTCTCAACGATTCCAATAACCTTGAAAAAGCTTACACATAGAGAAAACGTTTTGGAATGTCATTAAAGTTCAAAAGCCGCTTGGTCATCGTGATGAAAAGGGATGCCGAAGCACAGAATTTTGTAAGCCGAAGAATTGGACAAAAACGAATTGGAATTGCAACGAATCGAACCGAATGTTTCAGTTCTTTCTAGTAATGGAATAGGTTTGGAAAAACTTGAGTTTTTTACTACAAAAAGAAAAAAGTAGAATTCCAATAACTTAGACCAGCTAATGCTGCAATAATATAATGAATAATTCTGAAATTTATGGTTTTATCTGTTAGTGAGTCGTGAATAATACGAAATGATGACATTTTGTATTTTAAGGATTTCACAATTGTTCGCTACATAATCGGAATTTAGAATATTTCCACAAGAATTCAAGTTCAAAAGTTGTAAATGAATTTTTACTCAGAACGAAAATCAAATTTACATAGCGAAAGGAATTTCTTAAATACGACTTACCGTTTTGCCATCTGTTCGATATTGTAACCAGGGCTAGGATCATTGGACAACTTCAACAGTCTCGCGAATCTGTCCAAACAATTGCCGACCGCTATGTCGATAGTTTCCCCAAATATTCTGTAACGCTGTTGGGAATACGCTATAACTTGCGTGTTTCCTCCGGAGACATATAGTACAATAGGGTCTTGGCTACCGGTGATCAACCTGCCCATTTCTATGTGCCCGATACAATGATTGACTCCGATAATAGGTTTGTCGTAAAGTTGAGCCATTGTACGAGCAACGAGAGCAAGGACTGTCAGAGGGGCGCCCATCCCGGGCCCTTTTGTGTAACAAATAACATCCACGTCTTTCATCGTTAATTCTGCGTCTTTTAGAGCTTTCTCCAAAATCTCGTGAACGTACGTTCGATGGTGCACAGCTGTCTCCTTTGGCAAGAATCCTTTGGAAATCACACACAATGGAATTAAATTTGGTTGCGGCGGAGCTGGACAGTTCTACCTTTAGAAATAAATAGTAATTTTTAATTTTTGCAAACACAAACAAACCCAAACAAATTTGTGATAAATTTATATAACTGACCTTAATATCAAGGTCAGGGCCCAAAATTAAGGTCATTAGTTGATAATAACAGAAATATTTGTCCAATTAATACGAAAATTTGGAACCATCAAGAAATTTCGAACAATTCAAAATTGCTGAGAGCATAATTAGGGCAATTTCTTTAATGACGAGTCTCAAAAAAATGACTTCGGAAAAATGGGATGGTCTGAAATTTCGGAATTTATGTTCCTCTTACCTTCGCCCGGAGGTGTGACGTACGTGCGTCGTACATTTGATAAAACCTTGTCATCCCGTATTATTCCGATTCCTATTTTATTGGCGCTACCCTCAAAGCCAATTGCGACCACCATTGTTTTTATTAGTGCCACGAGGTTTTTTTTTTTTTTGGTTAGGTATTGTGAATAAAATTATGTTTTCTCGCTTTTGAAATGAACTGAACGTTCTTGAGGTGGAGAACGAAAAAACGGAGCTTTATCGGGCCTGTGAAGGTTTTTGCTATAGGCCACCGCTGTAAACAGATTTATAAACAATCTTAAGTGTCGGGAATTCGCAAACAGTCAACAAGTCACAAGCCTGCGCACAAGACGCAAGACTACGGATTTCCATTTAAAAACCGCTCATCGAAAATATGCGGATATATTTGAGATTCTCAACTGTTTATATTGTCGCAAACAAAGTTGGCGAGTTTGACGGTTGTTATTTTATTCTAGGTTATGTCGTAGTGTCCGAATTAACCCCACCCCCCTTGCTGCAAGCGAGTACTTTTTGCGCTAATGAGCAAACAGCGATTCGCTGTCCTTAATTGATCTGAAGATGTCTTTCGTTGCACGTCGATTTATTAAGATCGATTTATTAGATCGTGCGAGAAAATCATTATAAAAATTAACGAAATGCGTCAATCTTTTCAATAATAATACGTACAACGTTTACACACTCGAACGGCGGCCGGGCCGGGATGGCGGGACTTTCAACTACGAAGTCAGACGTACATAGAAGGACATTTCTTATGGGCGGCTTGAAGACAAATATTCTGCGACCCAAACTGCCGCCTGACGGAGTCACGAGCGACCAGCTGTTATTGAGGACCGCCGTAAAGTTAGCGCCCCTGCCACTTTGAGTAAACGGCTTTTTTTCCGAATCGTTGATATAAGATATACAGAGTGTCCCACGACGGAACGTCATCCGTGAAATTGAGGGTTGGGAGTGAAATTCTGAGTGGATTGATACAAGCATGTATGGTTCCCGGATCAACCTCTGAATTATTATTAATATTTCGAATATTATCGTAATTTCGTCGAAAACACCGTCGAAAGTCCCTTTTTAGACATTTTTTGTGATTTTCTCATAGAAATTTTGGGTTTTGGGGGAAATTAATGGCAGATTTGTGTTTAGGGGATCAAATTACATCGAAATAGACCAATAAAAAAAATATTAAAAATCAAAATTTTTTTCGATTTTTGGGCAAAATGAGTTTTTTCACTCAATCATCGATAACTTTTTTCCCTTTGGGATTTGGGACTCTACTCTACGCCCAATCTCTTCGTTATGATTTTCTTTTCAAAATGCTTTTTTAATCATTAAAATCCGATGGTTTTTCGATTTTTGGCAGAATTTTAAAGTTGGACCATCGATTTTTACAAATTTTTCCATACATACCCCTTCGCCTCTTTTTTTGCGATTTTTCAAGCGAACATTCCGAGAAAACTATAAGAGATATCGATACGAATCCAACGCTATTATTTAAGTTAGGCAAAAACCTTTTCCAAACCCACCCATTGAACCTCCATAGCATATAAGAAGCTCACTCTACAACCTTTTGAAATATCGTGATTTTTGAGATTCCGGAAAAGTGACCTGGGAGGACGAAAAAAATTTTTTTTCCGTGTTTTAAGTATTAAAAGGGTATATTTGATCGGAAATTATCCACTGATAACGAATATGCCAAAGTTTTTGCCGAAAGTGCAAAATTAGGCTGAGAAAATGCGAAAAAACCATTCGAAAATAGTTTTTCGACATTTTTTCCTAGAAATTTTGGGTTTTGGGGGAAATTAATGGTAGATTCGTGTTCAGGGGATCAAATTACAACGAAATGGACCTATAAAAAAAATATAAAAAATCAAAAAAAAATTTCGATTTTTGGGCAAAATACGTTTTTTCACTAAATCATCGATAACTTTTTTCCCTTTGGGATTTGGCTCTCCACTTTTCGCTCAATCTCTTCGTTAT
>JAPYZI010006274.1:0-15562 GCA_030523105.1 Ophioninae sp. A BG-2022a | reverse complement strand
GTTTTAGCAAGTTCAAATTTCGTGTGCCGGTGAAAGTGACAAGTCGAAACTCGTTGAAAGTTTGAATTTTATAAAAATATAATAAAAGTGTGTAAAATTCTAGTTCTTTCGTCGAAACCGATAGGTAAGTGAATGATTTTGTTCATATATTGTTAGCAAAGCACATTTTTTTCTTTTAGTTTTACTCAATGTTGCAGTAATGTTACACTTCCTAAAATGCCAAATAAATAAAAAAATAATAAATATTTTGGAATTTTTTAGAAATACGTGTTTTTTTATTTGTTTAAACCTATCATATTCCAAAGTAATTAAAAATTTTATAATCTTGGGCTACAAAGGGTTAAATTCTGAAAAAACGTCTGGGTTATCCGTTGGCATCTACTATTCTGTTCTGCCCTACCGACGGCATTGGGGTGTGCCATTCTCTCTTATGATGGTCGTTATGCAATGCGTCGAATGAAACTGTACCTTCCGTTGTAGGTGACTCCTCGGATTCTTCAGTGACCGTACTGCTCGTGGTGTCCATTACATCGAGACCTACGATGGTAGATTCGAAACCGGAAGTCGACGACACGTCTTCGTATCTCGATTCCTAATTGAGAAAACGTTCCCAATCACAATGACCAGAAGTCACCAAGCCGTTTCCGTTGCAAAAAAGATAATCAGGAGTCACGCTGACGTCTACACGCCAAGTAATAAAAAAATAATCATGTACTTCGGGAATATCGTCAAACGCTGTTCTATAGTTGTGTTCTTCATCTCTATGATTTACTCCAGCCAGCGTCGTTTCTTCAACTCCCTTTGTGGCGTCATCGTTAACCTTCACAGTACTCGTTTCCGAAACCTTTTCGTCTTTCATTTCTTCTGATCCCGTTGCGGTAACGTCCAAGATTGCAGCGCCATTTTTACTCTCGAACGTCTCCTCTAGTGTCGCCGATGAGGCCTGGACCGGATGATCAAAGTCTCTAGCGTGGTGAGTCTTGTCGCCACGGTGATCGCAAGGCCCGCATGGCTCGTCGTTGTACGTCGATAAAATGGCCGCCTTTACGTACGGGAAATGGAGTATGCTCCATGGCACGATCACTTGGTAAGTTAGTTTACCACAACTGCATCGGTGCATGATCAAGAGGCGACGTCGTTTATAATAACACAAAAATATTTGTTCGTTATTCTTTTATTACATGATTCCGGTATTCTTAAGACGTGAAGTTGGGCGGGAGGGGGGGGGGGAGTCGGCGAGGTTTTACCGGGAGGATATAAGAAGTAGAGAACAAGAGGGAAGAAGGGAAAGAACAAAATGGGAAGAAGAGAAGGAAGAGTTTAGAAGAAGAGTGAGGTGGACCAGGGCCATTTTCGATGAAAACGTTTCATTCTTGAGAAATCGCGATTTAAAACGTTTTGACGATCTTTCTCGCACTCGTGTGTCACGTGATTCGTCATGCCCTTTAGAATAAGATTTACGATTTGATAGTAATATATATATTTAGTATCATCGTTAGTAGTATCACCGTTAGCATCACTCGTTATCGTCATCGTCATCTTCGTTATCGTCATCGTCATCTTCGTTATCGTCATCGTCATCTTCGTTATCGTCATCGTCATCTTCGTTATCGTCATCGTTATCTTCGTTATCGTCATCGTCATCTTCGTTATCGTCATCGTCATCTTCGTTATCGTCATCTTCGTTATCGTCATCTTCGTTATCGTCATCTTCGTTATCGTCATCTTCGTTATCGTCATCTTCGTTATCGTCATCTTCGTTATCGTCATCGTCATCGTCATTATTGTTATTACAGTCATTATCGTCATCGTCATCTTCGTTATCGTCATCGTCATCGTCATTATTGTTATTATAGTCAATATCGTCATCGTCGTGATTGTTGTTTGGTGTAATAATAAGGAATCGAGTAGTCGTTATTTAACATGACAAAAATAACATAAAATATGAAACTAGAAGCCATAATAATCAGAATCTATCATTATTGTTCTTAGTTTCGTCACCAGTATGTTATTGTTATTCCATCCGACAATGATCGATACGATATACGTTGCAATTCAACCTAACAATAATAATTTTCACAAAATTATTGATAACAATGATTTTAATGTTGTCAGTAATATTTAAGTAGTCATAAAAGATATTAAGAAAATATTGTTCTTGTTTGTGTACTTGCTACTGTTATCATTATTATTACTATAAAAGTCAGGAAACTTACCGATCGATTACCAGAACCTGATCCCTCGAACCTCCCAACGTCCTCCATACACCGCGATCCTCGTTGTCCTGAACAACATTTACTTCAGCAGGAACTGCAGCCGCATTAACGCTCTTTACCAGTGAATCGAATGTTTTATCGATCTCGACGAAGCCCTCGATTTCCTCGGGTGAAACTCCCAACCATGCTTCCTTTTCGATCTCGTCTTCCATTGACGTATCAATTATTCTGGATCGATAGTACGGGTCAATGTTCACCAAGAAGAATAGAGTATCCCGCAGACCCGAATTTTGTAAACGGTTGTTCAGCATGTTCAGCCTTGAATATTGCAAGAATAAAAAGAATTATGATAATCATAGTTTATAATAAATATATATATTTTTTCATTAGTTGTTCCTCCCCGTACATACCCTTTCCTCCTGTTTCCCCCACCTCGTTTCCTTGTAAAATTATCTAATAGAACAAATCGAATTCCAAAAATTTCGCCCTTAAGCAGACTCTTTAACGAGGTAGCCTGTTTTAGAGGCTTCAAAAAATCGATTTTTTGGGGATTTTTTTGGGAAGGAAAGAAATATCCGATTGGAACGAAATTTTCAGGTTTCCTTGTTGTATATTTCAACAGTCTTCTCAAATTTTTTCATTAAGATATATGTCATATTATACTTGGTACAAGCATTTCGCCGAGGCACCTCGAGTATGCATTTGTCGTACGGCGGGAAAGATAGGGAAAAAATTAAACGTCCTATCGGAACGAGATCAAATGGATTGGATTCGGAATTAAATTCGCTTCTAGTTGAACCTAAAAACATTAAGGAACTTAAGGTTAACCAAGTTTTTAAACAATCTAAAGTGAATTTTTTTTCCGAATAAATGAATTTTTTTTTCAATTTGCGAAAAATTGTTTAATTTTTCATTTTTGTTGAATTTTATTGTTTTAACTAGAAGCTATACTATTGAGAAATAAACATTTTTTGGGGTTCTTTGCTTCAGATGGAAATTGCGACCTGCATCATTCCCGCCGCAGGACGAATGCATACTCGAGGCGCCTCGGTGAAATGCTTGTACCAAGCATAATATGACATTTGAGAAGACTGTTGAAATATACAACAATAAATCCTGAAAATTTCGTTTTAAGGAAAACCCGTATCAGTGCAGAGGGGGTATTCTTTTGAATCCTTCGTAAACAGGATTTTGTAAAAGTGTGAATACTTTTACAAGAAAAACGTATATGACAAAAAAAACATTTATTAGCTCTAGTTTTTATGATATAATAAATTTATGATTTTCATTGTGCCAAATATTAATTACATATGTAAATTCTTTGTTTATTTCATTTTAGATACTCAATTGTTACAAAAAACATGACAGTAGGTTGAATTTACGAAGGACCAGTGGCAGGCCCATGGACTCGTTGTCTTTTGACCTTTCTCTTATGAGTGACCTCTGGAGCATCCCTATATTTAAACAAGCAACAGCAAAAATTTATACAGTTTACTCACATTATCGCCTGCCTGTGGCTGTAAGGCCAGGACGAATCCAGAAAGGCAACAACATTGACGAAGCCTCGTTGGGCGTCCGGGAACTCAACGACGCCGCACTGTTCCAAATAAGTAGCCGAGTCCTCCTTTCGTTTGGCCACCCTGGCGAGCTCACCCGGCAAAGAGATCCCTCCGTGATTGCCAGCTGGCTTGCCAGAAACCGTTAACAACGCGATCGAGGTACCGGCCAGCAAAATTAAAAAATTCACAACCCTCATGATTGGGCCTCGGTTTGCTGTCGGATCGGATCACATAATTTTAATTCGTACAGGCTCTGCAAAGAAAATCTAAAATACATTGTAAAAACCGATTAAATATAAATAGACAATTGAAACAAATCAATAAAAATGAATAAAGGAAAACATTAACATTCGAATAAATTAGTAAAAACGGAAATAATAAACGAATAAAAAAATTAATGAATGAACAAGTTTGATAATACATAGACAAATAAATATTCATGCATAAAAAAAACTATTCACTGTTCCAAACAAACCATTTAGAATTAATTCATCTCGAGAAATTAAATGATAACGAAGTATCGTAAAAATAGTTTACAAATTATACTAAAATGATCGCGAGAAAAAAACAAGGATTAAAGAATTTTTATAAAACAAACATGTAAATGTATTTACTACATTATATCTTGTGAACCCAAAGTTCCATTTAAGTTCAATTTTTATTTTTTTTTCCAGTCCGTGTATTTACTTTTACAAATCTGTCCTCTCGATTTTTTGTCGCCTTTTTGTATATATTTTTTCACCAAAGATAGATTCGGTCGCGACGTGTCAAGGATGCGGGTCACACGGAAACTGTACACGCTCTCGATGTTTTTCTGTGCGGTCATGCGGCGACACACGAAGACGACGAACACCGTATGGACCGACGACGATGATGCTCGGGTCGGGTACATAGCCGCCACCGCAGCATTACTCCCACGCTTTTCAACATCCAGCGTAAACACGAGACTCGCTCTTCATATATATAAATGTGTGCGAGTGAGTTTTGTGTGCGCGCGATCGCGCTTGTGACTGTGGTTGTGCGTTAACACTGTGCGAAGTAATATCCTATACCGAATATTCTATAAAAAGGACGCGGTGTACCAAACAATTCGGACGCAATTCTGAATATTAATTACATGGACAATTGTATACCTGAAAATAAATTTTTGTTAAAATTCATTTGCTGACAAAGCATGATTAAATTATTAACCAAACAAACGTAAACCCAAACCAACTCAAACCCAAACAAACCCAACCCCAAACAAACCCAAACCCAAACAAACACAAACCCAAACAAACACAAACCCAAGCAAACCCAAACGAACCCAAACCCAAACAAACCCAAACCCAAACAAACCCAAACCCAAACAAACCCAAACCCAAACAAACCCAAACCCAACCAAACTCAAACCCAAACCCAAACCCAAACAAACCCAAACCCAAACAAACCTAAGCCGAAACAAACCCAAACCCAAACAAACTCCGACTTTTCATATTTATATTCTTTGTTTGCAAATATATGAAATTTTACGACTTTACAAAATACTTGATATATGTTATTTAATGCCTTTATATTTAATTTTTAATATAGTGCAATTAAATGATTGTGTAATGTAAGATATTCGATATTCGACTAATTTACATAGCGAATAGTTATATTAAAGTTTTTTTTTTAATTAATAGATTTTTCAATTCATGTTAAATTTAAATTTGTGTTCTACCGAATGAGCTTGAGTTTCGAGGAATTACATTGTTAGTGTGATGATGACGGTTACCGTAACAACGTAAAGGAATGAACCGGACGTAATAACAATTTCATCGTTTTCATCATCAACTGATACGATAATATAAAATCGAATTCCCAATGGATCAAACATTCCCTTGGAAACAATGTTTGATCGATTCCAAAATGATTCTGCGTGGACAAATAACCGAAGACGATATATATTATCGGCATACGCGAATATATCGCCGTTTAAAGTTAATAAAAAACGAAAGTTAATAAAAAGATGATTAACATTCGAATTATTAACATTCGAAAATATTAACATTCGATCAGGCGAATTAAAAGAGAAATCTAGGGAAAAAAGTTATTTGTTAATGCAATAATTATTTTCCAATGTTTTTTTTTCGTCAAAGCGCGATTCAACCGAATTTTTAATTGTCAAGTGATTTTTTTTAAATCAGAAATATCTAGTTGAATTTCTTTCTGTTTTGTATTTTTTTTTAGTTTCCTACGATGAAGCAATAAACTCAAGCAACGGATAAACAAATAATAACAAAATCCGCTTTAACGTATTTTAAACACCAGCGAGACGGTTTGCATTTATAAATGGAACAAAGACTTCCTTGTTCTCGATTCTGAACACACGCGCTATAGACCGATCTCGAGTACGTCGATCCCCAAACGTGGAAGACACTTCCATGTAGTTCTACGTCTCGCACAAATCCGGCACAGCAGTAGCATCCATTGCTCCATCACGATCGAATCGTTTATACCGTCAATTTAGCTCCATTTTTTTTTAATTGCTTTCTTAAAAATATTAAACGTTTTTCATAACAATATATTTTATTATACGCATTTGAAAATATCGATTAAAGAAGTCCGTCATTATCATGAAAATAAAAAAGAATTAAAGTACACTAAAAACTTTATTATCATGATTATTGATATTAATTATGGTTTAATTAATCTATTTCTCTATTAACAATTGTCCAAAACTCAAAATTCCCACCTCAGTATCATCGTAAATTCATAGGAAATCGCGAGAATTTGAATTTTTTAAATACATTATTATTACTATTTTTATAAACTTAAAGAACAAAAATAACAAAAAACAGTGAAAAACGCGATGTTTTTTAATATTTGTAATACGTTGACGATCGTGATCATCGTTGTGTATTTGTCAAACGTTTGCACCGCGAAAAATTTACAAAATAAATTTGTGGCGAAAAAATTACTCGACGATAAATTTGAAGAGACAAGTTCATCCTTGATTTATGGGAACAACGGCACATATGATTTGTTGTATTGGGGAAACGGCGCGGCAGATTTGAACGGATTTTCTCGCCAACTTCAGTATCTGGAAAATCCGGAAAGAAT
Organism: Ophioninae sp. A BG-2022a; assembly: GCA_030523105.1. Classification (NCBI taxonomy): domain Eukaryota; kingdom Metazoa; phylum Arthropoda; class Insecta; order Hymenoptera; family Ichneumonidae; species Ophioninae sp. A BG-2022a. The sequence continues at coordinate 8,703 of JAPYZI010006274.1, read as the reverse complement.
ACTCCAGAGTAAGGTCAACGTCCTGGCGCACCTTCTGAAGATTCACGTCGATCGTATTCGTGATATAACAGATCAGGTGGGAATTCCAAATAAAGAACATATAAATTTAAATATTTTACTCAAGTGGTAAACTTCGAATATGACTTCTTTAAATACTGTATCCTTATAGGCGCGTTTATAAAAGTATTTATTTACCATCACTATATATATTTTTCTTCATTTTTTATATTTTTCAATTTATTTTTCATAATTTTATTGACACCGACTTTATACTGTTCATTAAGTCAGGTTTATTCAGATCGCTGTATACCTTGATGGATATTTACATAATTGGGTTTTCTCCAAATTATATTTTCATTGATAAACATTTAATCCCATTTTTGTAAATTTTATTACGAAAAATAAATGATTCAAACGTTTCCTAAATTGTAATTAATGTTGATTATAAAATAAACGAATAATTAAAAGGAATCTCAATCCAAAGAAATTTACTTAAAAATTCAATTGCATTATTTAATGGTAGTAAATTCACAATTATCACCAGTTATTAAACTGACAAATAAACGAATGAGTTTATTAGTTATTAAAAATTAATTCAAACATTTGAGACAAAGTGTACGCGATTTAACGCAGTCCTCTAGTTTCTCGGGTGTTTTTTTACGGCTTCTTCAATAATTTTTTACGAGCAAATTATGAAAATAACCAATCTCATTGTTTTTACATAATCTTTATTCACATTTAAATAAGCTTTACAAATTTTTTTAAGTCAAAATATGTAATAGAACAAAAGTTATAGTGGCCGACAGGAAGACATCAAATAAAAGTGGTGCTTGACGGTGACCAAGATTGCGGCTGCTCTGCTTATCGGAAATCAAAAAACCAAACGGCATTTTAATCGTCATATTTAAGACTTGCGATTGACGTAGAATAAACTCTAAATTAGAAAAATTGACTTTTTTATACACTTTTGAAAATTACATTCTATGTTTTACGAATTTTGTCTGAAGTTTTTCGCTTGTAGAAAAAAAACTATCGGAGCAATCATGCTGATCCTAGGCTAATCGCTAGCTTATAACATATTAAAGATGCTGTATAAATTTGAACAAGATCGGTGCAGTAGTTTCTGAAATATCATGGTTACCACTTGAAAAAATGATGCTTCGAGAACGCGTTTGAAAGTTCGTGCATGTACGTACTTGCTCCCTTCCAGGGCCGTAACTTGTGAACCACTTCGAATATCAAAAAATCCTTTGGCACACATTTTCTACACATGTTGTAGATGTGATTTATGAAAAAAATCAATTTTTTCGGCCGAAGATACTAGAGGACAACTTTAATAGAAATGAATGAATGAATTATTTGTTAGGCACATTGAATATGCTCAATGATTCTTGACATTTTAACATGTTTTCTGATGATTTAATGATTGGATTTTTTTATTAATACCTTCCCAAGACATTTGTAAAACTGATTTAATACGTTCGGTGTCACATCAGCCATATTTGGGTGATGGGTATGGTTCCGTGGGAGCCCGAATCGCGGAGGGTGTTTAACATATTAATAATAAATTAACATTTAAAAATATGAATTTTACGCTTTCAAGAATAATTGAAGTCAAATTCGACGTTATTGATATGTGCTCAAGCACATGTCAAAAATTTGAAACATTTTTTGTTATACGATTGGAACAGATGTATAACGAAAAATGTTTCAATTTTTAAATTTTATTAATATGCCAATATAACCTTATTATTATCAACAATCAACCAAAAACTCAAAATATATTAAGTTTTTCAATGATTGCGTATTAATTCACCACTAGAATGAATCGTTCACTATTTAATAAATTTACTGTTATAAAACGCAGTCTATTTGTTTGAAACTGAGTTTAATCAATCTCTCGATCGAACATTTTTATTAAATAATATATTCAACATTTTTAGCGATTCAGTTCAGTTTGTTTTTTTTTAATTCATAAGTTTATGACTGCTACAATATTTATTGAAAAATGATGAAATAATTAATGAATAATTATTCTATCAAGAACTAGCAAATTTACAAGAATTTTAGCAATTTTTTAATATGCATTTAATAATAGCTTAATCCTATTATAAATTATGTTCCATATATAATTGGAAAATAATAGACTTTCCGACTGCTTTTTTCTGCAAACTTTTTCACACTTTGCATTTTCGATTACAATTTTGAAAATAAATCTGCAATGCGAAAAAGAAGGTGACCATTTGCCAATTCTGCAAGCGCATAAATGTATGATCGCGCTAATTAAACGTTAATTCTTCGTGACGTGGATCTTCATGAAGGTCGAGTTGGTTTTTTTGGTCGACGCATCGGCCTCGGTCGGCCTTGAAAATTTTCACAGCGAATTAAATTTCGTGAGAAAATTATTGTCGGACTTTACTGTGGAGCCAAACGCGACGCGAGTCGCGATCGTGACGTTTGCCGGCAGGGGACACATAGTCAGGCACATAGATCAAATTTCGAGAAGTGACAGCAACAATCAGAAGTGCCAGTTGCTCAATAAACAATTGAGCGATGTTTCATACACAGGCGGAGGGACTTACACGCGCGGTGCATTGTTAGAAGCCTTTGTAAGTGAATATCAATTTTAATATTCTTTTGTCTTAATATAAACGGAATATTTAAATATTTATTATTTTCACAATATAAGGAAAATTCGAATTTATTGTTTTTTTGCGTAGACACAAGAAATTGCAGCGTCCATTTGTTACGTACATAAATAAATATTCGAATTCATTCTTTTTTTCCGTCTATAAAGAAAAAAAAAAAATTTTTTTTGGAGAATTACAAAAATTAAAACATAATTTTTTTGCAAATATGAAAATAAAAATCAATCAATGAAAATATAAATAAACTATTTTTTCGAAAAAACAAAATGTAAATAACATCGAATCGTTATTTGTTCCACCAAGCCTCGAAAAAAATGATTACTTATTTGCTGGAAATATATCAATAATTTGAAAATTAATTTTTTTATGAGTACAAAGAATACTCAAATATTTAAATATTTAGTATTTTCACAATATAAGGAAAATTCGAATTTTTTGTTTTTTTGCGTAGACACAAGAAATTGCAGCATCTATTTATTACATACATAAATGAATATTCGAATTCATTCTTTTTTTTCGTCTATAAAGAAAAAAAAATTATATTTTTGTAGAATTACAAAAATTAAAACATAAAGTTCTTGCAAATATGTAAATAAAAATCAAGAAAATATAAATAAACTATTTTTTCGAAAAAACAAAATGTAAATAACATCGAATCGTTATTTGTTCCACCAAGCCTCGAAAAAAATGATTACTTATTTGTTAGGAATAAATCAATCATTTAAAAATTAATTTTTTTATGAATACAAAGAAAGCGATTTTCCCGAATTTTAATTGAAAACTCAATATATACATTTTTTGCCGAATACAAACGAGAAATTTAAATATTTATTTTTATAGGATACAAATAAAAACTTCGAATATTAATGTTTTTAGATGTAAGGAGAACACCTCAACGATTCGTTACTTCTAAATATAAATACCAATACATAAAAAACTTGTCCACGTTTTTGCAGTTCACAATTAAGTGCTGTTTCAAATTTATTTTTTCTTATACAGGCGATTCTGCAGAACAGTCGAAAAAATTCTGAAAAAGTAGTCTTCCTAATAACAGATGGCTTCAGTAACAGTGGCGACCCTCGGCCGGTCGCGAAGCTTTTAAAAAATATTGGCACGACTATATTCACGTTTGGTATTCGTACGGGAAATATCGAGGAACTCTATGATATCGCAAGTGAGCCCGGTTACACTCATAGCTATCTCCTCGATTCATTTCCCGAGTTTGAGGCGCTCGCGCGCCGCGCTTTGCATCGTGGTAAGTTTTAGACTCCTAAAACGAGGAAATCATAAAACGATCATCAGAAAAGGGGTAAAAATAGGAATGAAGTTAATCATTAAGTGGATGATGTTTGTGAAAGGGAAGAAATCGAAGATAAGAAATAGTTGGAACAAAAAAAGAAAAAAAAGGAGCTAACGATAAACGAAAAGGAAAAAAATTATCCGAAGGATAAATAAATGTCAAAAAGAAAAAAAATAATGAATAAGTGAAGGAGATATTGTGTCCCTGGTATGGTAAAAAATATAAATTAATTGCACCCTCTGAAACAGTTCCAGCATTTTATTTCCTGTACAATTTTTGTTTCCTGTTTTGTTTGTCATTTTTGTTTCATGTACAAAAATTTAAGAAATACATTCGTCCAGATTGAATAGTACAAAAAAAATAAAAGCTTAAGTAATCAGAATGATGAAAAGAGAAAATTCATTTTGCACGTAACGAAAATGTTCGATCGTGCTCTTGTTTCGGGTAACCTCTATTTTTTATTATATCTCTTGCGCTTTTTTAGCTTTTCTTCTATTGTTTTTTCGACCGATGCATATATAATTTAGTGTCTGTTTTATCTGGCCAAAAACATGTTATTTGTGGGAAAACACAAAAACGATGCGTTTATCAAAAAGAAGAAATAATGAACAATGAAGAAATTCGAAAAATTAATGAAGGTAACGTAGATAATGACAGCGTTTCCAATCCGAAATATAATTGCAGATCTTAAAGCTGGGCGTTACGTACCTGTGGAAAATTCGAGCGATTGCAATCGGCTGTGCCGTTCGAAAAATGAAAGTGAAGAAATGCAGGAGTGTTGCGACGAATTGGCGACCTGCGCTTGTGGTACAGCCACGGGACACTACGCTTGCCTCTGCCCGAGAGGATACTTTGGTTCCGGGCTCAAAGGATTTTGTCAACGTTAGATTAATTTTCAAATTTTTCCGTACATTTCGTACTCAATTTATTATTTCTGTAGTATCTCTTTATTCCACATGGGCGCTTCCGGGTTTTCGTGTTTCCTTCTGCCTTTTCTTTTCTTCGGTTCTTCCACTTTTTCCTACCATTTTTCTGTTTTTCCATTTCCCCCACTTTTTTTTAACCTAGCATCCCGTGTTGCAGTTACGAATATTCTTTTTTCATAATCACAGTAGTATATACAAAGTAATGGCAAAATCATCGCGTACAATTTTTTAAAGATTATTGTTTGACAAATTACGTGAATCTTTTGAGCGTAATATTACAATGTATAAAAAATTTGAAACGGTTTCACCGTTTTGTAATCGAGATATATTCAGTGGTGAAAATCGCGACCTTGAAATGAGATCTTATAGGAAGTTATGAAAAAAGACGATTTTTTTACAACAAATATCACGATTTCTAAACGGTCAAACTTTCTCAAATTTTACCCACAGTTCATTATGATTGTTAAGAACGCTCGTTCAAATTTTAAACAATTAATCTTTAAATTCGTATAACTCAAGAACATCCTTAAGCTGCGCTGTACCGAATTTCTCGAGAGTAAGGGAAAACTGTGGAAAACTCGTACATCCACAGGCAGCGCTGTATTCTCCGGATTCGTGGGTATACAGGCTTTTTTTTAAAACATCTACACCAAGGTATTAGAAAAATCAGCTTTCCGCTTACTTTTTGATGCGCCAGCTAGAGTACCGCTAACCGGTCACCACTCGCAGTATCAGCCTCGCTTGGCGCTGCTCAACTTCAGTGGAAGCGATTTGTTAATATTCTACGCTATTTCTACATTTATTTTATTTTTGAGGAATTTCATGATATAATTATAAATTATAATTATAACATTAAAATATGCAAATACAAATTATACATACTTTTTCCAAATTTATTAATTGTCTCGAGACAATAAGGTGAAAAACTAAAAACGATGATCTTGAGGTTTATTCTATAAGCTGCCTTTTTAAAAATGACCACTTTTCATTTTTCCAGCCTGCCCAAACGGCACGTTCGATCCAGGAGACAGACCTATCGATTCTGACAGCCAATGCACTCCCTGCGCTAACGTGAATCACGTGACGGTAAATGTACCAGCGACTTCACCGGATGATTGTGTCTGTGCTCCAGGATTCATCACGGAAGGTCAAAACTGCGAAGGTTCGTTCGAGACATCTTGCATAGTATTCTGTTTCTTGATTCCCTTAAATTTGAGACCGCAATCCTTTTTACAAGAAAAAAATAATTCGATTTCCATTTTTTTAATATCTAGTCTGATATCTGGACGTATTTTCAAAAATAAGATGTATTTATAGATCTCAAGTTGTAACATTATTATTATGCTTCAAACCTGTCTATATGCGTTTTCATTCATTTTTTTTAAATTTAATCCATTTTTTAGGACGAAACATTTTAACTATTACATTCGATTTTTTACAATTGTTAAAATTCAATATCTAGATTATTTATTTTTTAAAATCCATCTGGAAATATCTAGATTATTTATTTTTTAACATCCATCTAGACATATCTAGATTATTTATTTTTTTAAATCCATCTAGAAATATCTAGATTATTTATGTTTGAAAATTCATCTAGAAATATCTAGATGTATCTTATTTTTGAAAATTCATCTAGAAATATCTAGATGTATCTTATTTTTGAAAATTAATCTAGGAATACCTAGATGAATTTTCAAAAATAAGATACATTCATAGGTCTCATGTTTTAACTCTGGGCATTTCACACTCATTTTTGAGGTTAGGAATGAAGACGCGCATTTTGATTCATCTCTCCTAGAGATTTTTTCTAGGTTTCGTACGTGCTACTCTGTTGTTTGGGTTCCTTTTAAAAAATCGCACTTTCCTAGCAATAAATCAGGAAAGAAATCGATGCTGATTGAGAATTTCGAGAAGTTCTATAGAGTCTATGAAATCTCGAGTTTCAATATTTATTTCGTAACTCGACAATTTCGATGCTTCGTCTTATAGCTCGGAAATAGCGACACATTTATATTGCAACTCGACAGATTCGATATTTCATTTTGCAGGTTAAGAATTTTGTTATATTGATCTCGCTATTTGATAATTGCGAGTTCGTAAACCCAAAAAGAACGTATATTTAATTTTGTAATTCTTATTACCTCCAATTTATTTTTGTTTTTCTATATCGATTGTTTAAAATGATGACAAACGTCGTTCAAAATTAAACGAGACCCTTGCCGGCTGCGAGAGTCGGTATGTCGCCGGGAAGTAAAGTGACCTCGTCGAGAGGATTCGGATACTTGATGATGTAAGAACCGGGCATTTCCAAAATGAAATCGTGCTTAGCTGCGAGCCAACCGTACTGAAAACATCATTATACGTATCAATTAAAATTTTTAGTATTAATATATGATTTCAATTTTAAACAATGAATAAAAACGCGTATGGTCAAGTTTGAAGCATAATAATAACGTTAAAACATGAGACCTATGAATGTATCTTATTTTTGAAAATTCATCTAGAAATATCTAGATGAATTGTTAAAAATAAGATACATCGAGATATTTCTAGATGAATTTTCAAAAATAAAGAATCTAGATATTTGTAGATGAATTTTCAAAAATAAGATACATCTAGATATAGAATTGTAACAATTGTAAAAAATCGAATGTAACAATTAAAATGTTTCGCCCTAAAAAATGGATTAAATTTTAAAAAATTAATGAAAACGCATATGGACAGGTTTGAAGCATAATAATAATGTCACAACTTGAGATCTATAAAAATATCTTATTTTTGAAAATTCGTCTAGATATCAGACTAGATAAAAAAAATTGAAAATCGAATTGTTTTTTCTTGAATTACGCATTATATCAAGGCTGCTTATTTTAATTTACCAATCCGTTAGTGGTTGTCGGAAAAGGCATTGCAGATCTGTTATCTTTCTTTAAATCACCGTCTTCCTCGGCAGCTTTTTTTTCCTTGCATAATTTGTTCATTTCTTCATGGACGTTCCTACGTTCAAAAACATAAAATGAAAATACCGAAACAACCCAAAAATTCTTTATTTCACTCGTTATTCTTTACACAAATATTCGATTGAAGTCAATACTTATACTCGTCGCAGAGCCACTCATAATCTCTCAGCCACTTAAATGCAGTATTTTCACTTTTCCTTGATACCTCGTCTAAATATTTCATATGGGCAACGTAATCGAAATCTTTGTTCTGTTTCTTCTGCCCTTCCATTCCTGCTAAAAAAAATTCGATCAGCTTTTTCCCTTGAACTGTCCGATCAGGTTATCAAAACTAATGTGAAGTTAGTACACTACGGAGAATAACATATAGATATTACGTTCGTCAAATTATTGAACGGTTTCCGATACGAGTGAGCTCGATGTTCTAAAAAGATACGCAGCTACGAAACCTACATATCTTCGACAAAATCTTATTTCAATGCTACCTACAATAGAGAACAATAATTACAATATTCGTGTAAATATTGATAATGCTGTACGTAAGCCGTCATCTTATTTGTTTTTAAGTACAAAGAAAACTATGAACGTTCAAATAAAATAAAAATGTTTATTTAACCGTCCGGTCAATGACCAGGTACCCGGGTATCCATTTCAGTTTTGCAGATAGAATTTATTAACTCTTTCTTTAAAAAACTGTATAACCGTCTGGAGCCCCGAAATTTAAGTAATTTGAAAGCCAATTTTTGTCAAATTTTTGTATAATCAATTATTTAATAATAGTTATTAACTATCAAACTTGATACCTCCTTCGTTTAATAACCAAGGACGATATTGTTTATTATTTATTTAAAAGTCAAATTACCTCA
>JAPYZI010006273.1:0-10121 GCA_030523105.1 Ophioninae sp. A BG-2022a | reverse complement strand
CGTTCAATTTATATAAGTTAACAATTGGTTGAATATTTTCTTCAGCAAACCCAAACAAACCCAAACAAACCGAAATAAACCCAAACAAACCCAAAAAAAAGTTGTTCTTGTTGCAACATTTTTTGGTAAAATATTATTTAACCGGAATATTATTACGAACTATAAATATAGACAAAATCTCGTTTATAAATAAAACGACCCGAGGATTCAATATGGCAGCAGGGCGCCTCTTCTCAAATGACATCAGAAATACGAAATTTGCGCACACTTGCCCCTGGCGACTTAAAATTTTCTAAATGACATTGAAACGCTATCGAAGAAGAAGGCTCACCCTGACCCAGTTGATTTTACAGAAGAAGACGACGTAACCGAGTAGGACCAGTATGACGATTATTCCTGCGGTCCAGCGGTCGATCATTTTGTTCACTTCCTCTCGAGCACTTTTTTCTTCTCGTTGTTTCTATCAGTTTGATCCTCTTTTTCGTAAATCGAATTTTTTCACCTTACGCGCACTTTGAAAAAGTTTGATTTTCAAGCGAGTAGACAAAAAAGCAATTAGGAGAGGAAACAATGATGATTGAGGACTCCAATTATGATGGATTTTGGAAAGGTTGAAAATTAAGGAAAACCGATGATTGGAAATTTTTTTTTTTTTTTTTTTAAGTATAAAATCGATGAAATTTTACGAGGGATGAAAGTTTCGACTTTGGTCAAGTTCACCAAAATTCAGACTCCAACTGAAAGCTTTTCTCAGTTCGTAGTGCTTATCTAGCCCATTTTTTTTTTTTTTTTAATTTTTTTTTTTCGTTTCCGCGATTCTTATCCGATCGACCGATCGGTTCTCGGACCAATCGAATCCATGACGCGTGTCACCGCTCTTCTTTCACGCACGTTTTTCTCCCGAGGATTTATACCTGACCCGGGCATTTTGTAAATTCACGTTCGCGAGGATGAACGGTGCGGATACGAGGACGCGTCAACCGGGGGCCCCCTCGTATCGCCATGAATACATGCATCTTATTTATTCTTATCTATCGACTGATCATCAGAAAACGATTTTCGACCCTGATAAATACGACTATTGGTACCAACTGAAATTTCGATTTTTCTTTTTTTTTATCGGGATACATTTTGTCTTCGAATTTGATAGCATCAATCAGGCGGTTGAAAAAAGAAAATTGTTAAAAAATCGAGAACATTTTCAATATTTGTTTTTCGGCTTTTGAATAATTTCAAAAATCGATGTTTTCCAAAATTTTCAAGTAATTATTTGGGCGTTCAATTTTATAGTATGAATAAACCCAAACAAACCTAAACAAACCCAAACAAATTGTCGAGAAATAGAGGAACTTTGCAAATTTGTTTTTGGACTTTTGAATTATTTCAGGTATCGATGTTTTCCAAAATTTTCAAGTAATTATTCGGCCATTCAATTTTATAGTATGAATACACCCAAACAAACCTAAACAAACCCAAACAAATTGTCGAAAAATCGAGGAACTTTGAAAATTTGTTTTTGGACTTTTGAATTATTTCAGGTATCGATGTTTTGTCAAATTTTCAGCTAATAAGGAATTTTGTATGGAATTTTATTTAAAAAATGAGAATAATGCAGCAGAACGTAAAAAAAATATATTTTTTTTACGATTTTTAATGGAAATTCAATGTTGGAGAAAAACTAATGTTAAAATTGATAGCTTCGAAAGAAAATATTCCGTAACGTTTAAATTATTCTTCGAGTATCTATTTATCGTAACTGCCATAATTTGTCATTCCTATTGCAGTTGTATAAATCATTCTCGAAAACGATCTTTTGGGCAGTGGCGTTGAGGAAAAAAACCCCGCCCCCCCCACCCCCCCCCCCCCCCCCCCCCCCCCCCCCCTTCTGATCTCAAATTTCTCTATGGTCGAGCAAAATTGTACACCCTTATTGGAAAATGCACTTAACGGCATGGTCTATTTTCGAGTTTCCTTTGTAAGGCTATACGAGCCTGATTTGATTTTGTTTCAATTTACAAGCTTATAGTAATTTTATTTTAATTTACGAGGACACTTCAATTTTAATCAAATTTACGAGGCTTTTAAAATTTCCTTTTCATTTTCAAGCCCACTTTCAATTTAATCAAATTTACGAGCGTTTTAAAATTTTCTTTTAATTTTCAAGCGCGTTAAAATTGTAATTTAATTTACGAGACTTTAATAATTTTATTATTGTTTTTTTTTTTTTTTTCATAAGCTTTTATCAATTCTATTTTAATTTCCCACGTTTCTTCAATTTAATTTTTATTTACGACAATTCTTGTAAACTTTATTTTTAATTCGATAGTTCAAACAAATATAAAAATAAATAATTTTCCAAAATTTCTTAGCCAAGTTTTAAAGAATTTTTTGAATAATTCGCCATGTAAAATTTTCGAACGAATTCTGATTTTAATTAATGAAACTTTAATGATTGTAACTTAATTCGTAGGAGTTTCCCCGTGCCCTCCTGAAAATTCAAAATTCTATATTTACAAATCTCATATTCGGTAATTTTGTCTCGCTCTTTGGTCGATGCTTGTTAAGCATAATACGCCGAGCGAATACATAATTGGGAAGTAAACGGAGCCTCGTTTCGAGGCGTGTACGGAGCCGTGAAGAGCAAGCAATTTTGTGCAGCAAATGACACAAGTCTCGATATATATATATATACGTATGTAGATCGAGGGTTGTAAGAAACGGAATGGCGTAACCCTTCTCGTGTTATGTGCCAACAGTCTCGGTTGGGTCTTTTTGATTGCCGGCGATCGATCTTTACGAATACACACTCATTCATATACAGGGTGTCCATTATTTATTTTCCCCCGAATACTTCGTGCGAAGTATCGTTGAAAAATAAAAAACATCGAGTTTTATGAAATTTCGTTAAGGGAGAGAGGGAGGGGGGGGGGGGCAAAAGTCCCAGTAGAACGTGAAGATACGAAAAAAAAGGTGGACTTTTTTAAAAACCAAATGCTCTTCAATTCTGATTAGAATGAATCAACTCGGAGGATTGTGTTTTCTAGGAAAAAATAAAAATAAAGTAAAAAGTAATGAATATAGGATTACTAAAATAAATATATAAATATTCAATTCAAGGAAATATTAAAAACCAAGTATTTTGAAAATAAAAAATAATATTTCGAGTGATAGATCTAAAAGTACAATTCTCCTCCATTGAAGCCTAAAAGAAGGTTGGAAATTGGTACTTGAAACACCCCGTATATGCACCTGAGAAAAAGGACGAAGCGTTCACGAAACTCTCTCTCTCTCTTTTGCTGTGTGCGACAGCAAAAGAGAGAGAGAGAGAGAGAGAGAGAGAGAGAGAAAGATGTAGAAAACGAGACTGGGGCTGGTGTAGACGAGGGATATATCTTGTCTGATCCGTGCAAGGGCAAGGACAAGGTGCATAAAACGGTGGGGACGGAGGACCGATGAGTTTTTGGTAGAGCAGCTGCGCCAGACGAGGATCGATATAAATTATTCTTTTTTTTTTGCTCTTTCAAATTTTCTTCTCTCTCCGTCTCTCTTCCTCGCCCTTCGCCTCAGCCCTTCTCCACCACCTCCCGATCGTGTCATTTTATTTTTCCATCAGAGATCCAAACTTCGCTCAAAGATCTTCGGGCCCTCAAGGTCCACTGAAAAAAGGCCGCGTTTTCGCGAATTTGCAAGGAGACGATTTTTTTTGCGTTTGTTTGGGTTTGTTTCGGTTAGTTTTGGTTTGATTGGATTAGTTTGGGTTAGTTTGGGTTAGTTTGGGTTAGTTTGGGTTAGTTTGGGTCTGTTTGGGTTTGTTTGGGTTTGTTTGGGTTTGTTTGTTTGGGTTAGATTGGGTTAGTTTGGGTTAGTTTTGGTTTGTTTGGGTTAGCTTGGGTTTGTTTTGGTTTGTTTGGGTTAGTTTGGGTTTGTTTGGGTTAGTTTTGGTTTGTTTGGGTTAGTTTGGGTTTGTTTGGGCTAATTTTGGTTAGTTTGGGTTTGTTCGTTTGGGTTTGTTTGGGTTTGTTTGGGTTAGTTAAGGTTAGTTTGGGTTTGCTTGGGTTAATTTTGGTTAGTTTGGGTTTGTTTGGGTTAGTTTTGGTTAGAATTTGTCCACTGATAAAAGGGCACGTCATCGCGAATTTATAAGGAGACGATTTTGTTTGGGTTTGGATTTTTCAAAGAGTCGAGTCGAGTTTGTCCTTGTCGCGAATAATCAGGAAGCCCGATAAAAAGGGCTACGCAAGGGTTCTCGAAAATTGGTTGGATTTAATCGCGAGAGGTCAAGTTTGGTAACTCGAGAGGTTGTCGTTGAGGTTAACGATGATAATTGAGGATCGTCATCGTTCTCGATCTCTCTTCGGGGTTCTGTCCTTCTCCCTTGATCGGAGATACTCGTTGGGGAGCTGCGCCCAAGCCACGACCGGCTGTGAGAAACTGGAAGTCCCTGAACTTGACTGACTCTTCCTTATAGGTGTAAAAGGCTTTACTTGCACTCCGTACTACGCTCTCTCGTGCTCCCGGCAAACGAGCAACCACACGAGCTTCGGTTACTCGCGGATACTCCCGTCGTATCACGCTTTACTGCACTTCCATATACAGTCGCACCTCCCTTCCTTCCTAACTATTTTATTCCATTTTTCATACATCGAAGAAACTCGAGAACGATCCGGACCAAAGAAAATATTAATTTCACTATTTTTCAACTGCCAGCTACGGGCTTACCATTTTTACCATTAATTTAATTACCATTTTTTAATCGTTATCATTTTTTTATTTTACATGTATTTTTTTTCAAGCTCTCGATCCAATTATCGAATTTTTCAATTCTATTTTATTTAATTATAAGAGGCTAATATTTAAAGACGAGATTTTTTTTAAACGCCATTGTTGTTTCATTCAATAATATTTTTTTTTGTTGTTTGGGTTCGTTCGGTTTCATTGAAATTCAATTTGGATAATTAAAAACGATTCGATTGAATCGAACCATATTAATTCGTTAATTAACGCGTCCTTTGAATTTCGTTCGTTTGTTTGGGTTTGGAATTTATTTGTTTTTTACGAGTTCGAATTTATTTAAGCGTGTCGTTTAATATATATTTTTGTGTTTTGATTTATTTCATTGAAATTAATCCGCTAGTTGAAATTAAATTTATTGCAATTTGGTTGAATCGAAAATTTGGAAATTTTAAAGAAACTCGGGTTATCGGATGACGTGGATTTTTTTCGAGACGGGAATCGGCATGCCAAATTCGTTTTCGACGGTGCTGGAAATACTTAAAACCGTGTAACGTATTCAAACGTAAATCGAGGACTGACGTACGTAACGAGGAAGTTCGGTTCGATTTTTATCGTCGGTCATAATTTTCGAAAATAATTGAATTAAAATTATAAAGAGATACAAAAAGTTTGGTACTTTTTTAAATTAACTTTTAGTTTTTTTTTAAATTTATTTTTGCAATTCTTCGATCAGGTTTTTATCTCGAGATTTTTCAATTTTGTCAATTCGACAATTTAAATAAAAAAAAAAATGCATCTGCAAGTACTCGAAAACCATAAGAAAAATGAAAAATATTTGACTAACTATCGATAATCGAATTTCAAGAGATTCAATTTCTTTTATTCAATTCTATTTTTCGTTTGAAAATAATATACTGGAATTCATTTGAATTTGAAATACAATTTTCTTTTTTAAATGAATAAATTCCAATTAATAAATTCATGAAATTCAATCAATTAAATAAACCAGGATATTTTTATAATAAATAAACCATAATTTTATTAAATTTTTTAATTTCAATGATTCAATTTTATAATAAATAAAAATAATAAATAATAGTTTATAATAAGTAAACCAGGATATTTTTATAATTAATAATACATTATTAATTATAAAATTAATTATAAAAATTAATATTATAATTAATAATAAATTATGAATTATAAAATTATCTCGGCTATTAATGAGTGCGTGTGTCTTCAAAGCCACAATTTCTATTTATACCGGGCTATCCGATTCCACTTGTGCACGCAATTTATCGCTCGGTCAGCGAAAAATGGCACTTGGGGTACGTTTTGTAACGACGTATCGTGAGCTTTCTCAGTAAACATATATACGTATATGTATGTCAAAGAACCGATGAGTTTTTATTTCCGTCGACTGTAGCGGGTCCATGGGAAAAAAAAACGTTGTTCGCAATGTAATACGATTCCTCGACGCGTGTTAATTGTCAATTTCGTAAATTGTCGTCAGCGTGATAAAACGAGGAATTTCGAGGTGTAATTTAACTCCTTCGTGTGTCCATTGTTACTGCTATCGAAGACTCCGATTTCCAAATTCTTTTTGTTTTTGAATCACCTTTTGTATTTTCGTATTTTAGCGAATAATTGATCAAATTAATGACAAATATGAATTTTCAAAAACGTTCGAATAATTCGTTTTCATTGAAGCACGACAAGGAGAAAAGTTCGGTCGAGTCTTGTCCTATTTATCAATAATTAGTTATAAAAAAAAAACGAAAAAAAATTCGTGTTTTTTGGTTTTTTTTTTTGTTTTATTTTTCATAAATAATGTTTAATCAATTAATATTTTAATTTAATTATATTTTTATTATAAAAAATTATATTACACTGTTATAAAAATTGCTTTGGTGGAAATTTCGGTTTGATCGTATTTTGGATATTTCGAGAAATTATAAATTGGCACTTTTTGAAAAGTGGACTTAAGGAGAATGATAGAAAGAGAGAGAAACTCACCCAACGAATGGCCCAAAGTTGATCAATCGAAAATCTGAGCCAGGAGGACGTAAGTTTACAGAGTGTTCGTGATAAGTGATCGAAAAGTGTATTTCGGTGATAAAAAGGAGGAAGGCTTCTTTCTTCTGCTGACACGAAATTACTGCGTAATATTGTCTTGAGTGAGCTTCCCTCAGCTCCTCGTAGGCCTCTTCCTTCTTCAACTCGTTGCCTTCTCCCTTGTTTCGTCCTTTTGTTTATCTCTTTCTCTCTTTCGCTTCTCCTCGTTTCCCACTTTCTTCACCTCTCTTCCTGATATATATATATATATATATATATATCAGGAAGAGAGGTGAAGATTAGCATGTGAAAAATAGTCAATGACTATTTAATTGGCTATAATATAAACGTTTTTATAAAAATAGTCGATAATAATTTCCATTTTTTTTAAATGGTCGATACTATTTTTTTTTTTTAAAAGAAAATTTTTCAAAAGTAGCCAATAATAATTTCCATTTCTTAAAAAATAGCCAATGGAAATTATTATTGGCTATTTCAAAAAAAATTTCTTTTCAAAGAAAAAATAGTATCGACCATTTAAAAAAAATGGAAATTATCGTCAGCCATTTTATTTTTAAAGGGAAATTCGTATCGTCAATTTTAAAAAAATGAAAATTATTATCGACTATTTTTTATTTAAATTATCGTAAGTGATTTTTCACTGACAATTGTCACCTCCCATAAAAACATGGAAAATGTAATATAAAAAATAAATACGGGGATAAATAATGAAATGTCAGTTTTTTAAAATAAATATTTTTATTTATTTTTATTAATATTCCTTTAACCACAAATTTTATCGTAAATATTAATAAAACAATAATTAACGTATCACTGATAAGATACTTATAAAATTTGTTTTCCATAAAATTTGTAGAAAATGTTTATCATTTTTCGGGATGAAATACCTCGCCTATGTAGAAAAAAAAAATTAACGATGTAGACCCTTCGCGTTGCACCTTGCGTGAGTTCGCCTTCTCTCATCTGCATGACATCCCGTCTGCCCGGAGGCTGAAAAAAGCAGACGGTTACCTGCTCCAACGTACAGAGTGTCTCGATCGATTCGGTACTTTTATTTACGAAATTACGAGGTTTATCGATTCAACCTTCAAAAATTAATAATTCTATATTTTTGTAAACTTTTTTTCGTGGTCCCAGCCCTTCCGCAGAAAAAAATTGATTTTTTATTTATACTTTTTAAATTTTTCATTAATTTAATTGGAATTTCATTTCCATTAAATTATGTACATTTATTATTTATACTTTTTTTTATATCGGTGACGTTTTCTGGAGAATTTATAATTTTCGTATAATTTTCCGAAGATATTCGAGGGCGTGAATTTACAAGGGACACCCTGTAGATAAGAATTTGTCCCCGTGTACGTATGTGCGTCTTTTTTGAAAAAAAAAAAAAAATTAAAAAAAAAATGGTTTCGCCGAAATCTGATCGAGATCACGATCCAAAAATAAATCGTCGATAATCGCCCCGAACCAACGATGGTAAAAATGCTGAATTTCAAGCCAATTTCAAGACTTCGATATCGTGCAAGGTTATTTATTGACAGTCATGGATTTAATAGATATAACAAATTTGACTTAAAAGTCTCGTACATTAAGGTTTAAATTGAAAATTTCAATTTACATTTTTTCAAAAATTAATTCAAAATAAAAATTCAAATTGAAAAAAATGTAAATTCTTATAAAAAGGAATAAATTCCAATAAAAAAGTTTTAATTTTAATGGAATATTAAAATTCTGATAAAAGAAAATAATACATTTGTATTGAAATAAAAACATTTTTATTAAAATAAAAATGTCTTAATTACAATTAACATATTTAAATAAAAATTGAAAAGTATTTAACAACTCTGAGTTTAATGGGTTTAATTTACAATCCTGAAGTTTAATTTGTTTAATTAACAAACCCTCAATTCTTTTTTATTTTAAATAATTATAAAAATCTTTTTTTCCCAGTAATCGTGACTCTACTGTAAAAAGAATTTTTCGTCGAGACAATCTTGGGAAGAAAATAATAAACGTAGGAAGGCCAGGGGCCCATGATTTTGGGACTACTCTTCTAGCCCCTTGTCTCGAAACCCTACGGTCTTACATTAGCCCATTAAGCCTTCCCAGACTCGTTCGATCCAGATCTTAATCCATCTTCATGTATAGGTCATGGTCCATTACGTCATATAGCCTGTAGCCTGTTAACACGATTCCCGAACTCACACGGTTCCCGCACACTTTTACACGCACGCCTTGAGAAGGGGGGGAACTTAAAAAATCACCAAGACGAACCAAAAAAATCGTTCGCATCGAGGAATCACTAGAGACGAGGGCGTTTGTCCTCTTTACAATTGATCGCATTCTAGATGATGACGTTTACAAAAAAATACCATCGTGTCAAAGATACTCGATTTTTCAATGGAGTATCTTTGACTTAGATACGATTTTGATATTTTTTATTTGAGAAAATATTATTCCGAGTTGTCAGATTTATTTTGTATTACGAAATTTATTATTTAGTGAATTTTTTTATTTATTGAAATATTTCATTCATTGCATTTTTTATTTATTGACTTTTTTTATTTATTTATTACAGTTTTTTATATACTGAAATTTTGTCATTTATTCCTTTTTTTTTTATTAAACTTTTATTTATTGGCATTTTTCGTAAATTGCAATTTTTTTATATATTAAACTTTTCAACATACCGCACAGAAACAAACATTTGTTGAGATTATCATATTTTTATTTAACCAAAGAATTATCCTCGCTGTCAAATTTATCATTTTTCCAAAACGCTTCGATTTTTAAACGTAACATTTCCTGCGAATAATTTTTCAAGAAAAGTTGGTGGCAATTAAAAAGAAAAAAAAAAAGATAAACTCAAAATAGAGAGCTGTGTATTTTTTAAGGATTTATGTTACTTCCGTTAAGAGGTTAATTCTGATCGGCCCTTTTTCCTCGTCAACCCTTCGTCCTAAAAAACACCCTTATTTATTCAAATTCGAATTCATAATTTCGAAGCCACGAAACAATAGTTTAATTTTACGAGAAAATAGACCGATATTAATGAAAAGGGAATTTGAAGGGTTCGAGAGTGGCCCTTCGAAAGTCGAGCCCTTGAATATTCCTACACGATATATCAAGGACTACAGCCGACAGGCATTCACGTACGAATAGCCTGTTAAAAGAAATTGACCAAAGATAGGGCCCTTCAGGATTCGCCCTGTATGAAACTTCCGCCCTTTTGTCACCAAGGATTTTTCATCGGCGGATCCGAAAGTCGTTTTTTTTTTTTTTTTTTTTTTTTTTTTTTTTTTTTTTTT
>JAPYZI010006269.1:0-11074 GCA_030523105.1 Ophioninae sp. A BG-2022a | reverse complement strand
ATATACCATTCATTTCCCCGAAAACCCAAAATTTCTATGAAAAAATCGTAAAAAACTTCTAAAAACACGTTTTTCGTTTCTTCGTGTCGTGCTTTCGATGAAAATTCCAAGATATTCGTAATCAGCAGAAAATTTGCGATTGGATAGACCCTCAAAACTATTTCGGAATCGAAAAAAAAAAACACGTCCGACCCTACTCAAAGCCCAGGTAACATTCGCGACTCGCGAGTGTTCCGTCCGCACTAAAAATCGAATGTCTTAGCGAAGAAAAAACGCAAAAATGTTTGTACCCAACTAAATTTGACGATCTCCTTTTTCAAAATGTTTTCACTAAATACTGAAATGACCATTTTACAAAGTTTGACGTTCGAATTTTGTAAAGTGGAAATATAGTGACGAAAAGGAAATTTTCAAAGTGACCTACCGTGTCAAAAAAAAATTGGAAAAATATAAATAAAAAGGGAAAATGAAGCTAATATCATCCAGTTTAAAATTCCGTTTGGTAAATTGTCGCACGATTATTTTTCCCTGAGATATTCGATTTTTTGTTCGGTTGAAAATGAACGAGTTGCCGAAAACTTTTGAGCCACACTGTATATATATATATCTGCATATATATTTATATATACGTGTATGCGCGTGTGGCCTAACGTTTTTTTTATCAATATATGTATACGCAGGAAGGTGTGTAATTAAACGAGTGTTCAGGGACAGGCCGGCAATCAATTTTCGTCGTCGGTTTTCTAGCTGACGTAGTACGTTTCGCACTAACGAGAGGTTACGTGCGATCCTCATACGATTAAATTCAATTGTGATATGAAAAAAAAAAGTACGAAGGGCTCGAATGAAAGGGCATCGTGATTTTGTTTGGATTTGACAAACTCCGAGTGTCGATACTAATCGGGACGTAATCAAGGCTGCCTGTCTCCAAACGTGTATAACTCTATTACGACGAGAAATCGTGTATCATCGAGAGTGGACCAACGAGAAAACAGGAAACGAAATTATCGAACGTTCGTTGTCATTTTCGGATACGAGAAAAAATTAACGTTCATAATTTTTTTTTCAGACGCGAAGAAACGAATCATGAACAAATTATGAACTAATAATTATGAAAAAATTATAAAAGAATTAGAAATAAATTATGAACTAATTATGAAAATCCCTAATGATTTTCAGGCGGGACAAAAAAATATTTATAATTATTTTCACGCTGAAAACAATGAACATTTATAATTATTTTGAGGCTCGAAAAAAATTGGCATACGTAATTGTTCGTACACACGAAAAAATGAACATTTTTAATTATCACTCACGGACGATAAAATGAACGTTCATAATTATTTTCAGAAACGTCCCTCGTTACGAAAAATCAAAGGATAGATGATAAAATGAATGGGAAATTGTTTGCAACAATTGTAATCCTTGAAATTAGGGGAGGGAAAGAGATATAATAAAATAAAACGAATAAATTGTTTAAATAAATAAAAACGAGATAAAATGGATAGAATGGAATAGGAACTTTGAAGAAAAGGTTCGTCAGTAGAAAAGGGAGGATGCAGAGGAAGCCTGGCCAGGATGACAGGACGATAAGAAGGTATAGGAAGAACGTAGTAAGGGAAAAGGCACAATGGGTGAAAATCGAAGGGGCGCACAGGGGATGCAGGAGCTTTCTCTCTCTCTCTCTCTCTCCAGCGAGAGCAATACGGAGCAATACAGAATCCGAATTTTGAGTACGCGCGTGAGCGAGGTTGGAAGTGCGAGGAGGGACGAGGGGGGAAGGGGCTGAGGCGAAGATAACGCGAATTCGTCGGGAGATCGTTCAACAAAGGGAGAGGCATGAATAAACTGGGAGACAACGTGATGCAAAGAGATGAAGCAGTCGGCGGGAAGAACGAGGTAGGAGACGAGGAACGCGGATGGATTCGGGGGTGGGGGTTGGATGAACCGAAAGAGGGAGAGGGAGTAAAATGAAGCGAGGAGGAGGAAAAGCGGGCGAGAGGGAGGGAAACGGAGAGAAAAGGAGCGAGAGGGAGGGAAAGAGGGCGAGAGGGAGGGAAAGAGAGTGAGAGGAAGTGAAAGGGAGTGTAAAGGAATGAGAGGGAGTAAAATAAAGCGAGAAGAAGAGAGAGAGAGGGACTGAGAGGGAGTGAGAGGAACTGAGAGAAAGCGTAAAAGAGTGAGAGGGAGCGATAGAGAAAGAAAGGGAGTGAGAGGGAGTGAGAAGAATCGAAAGAGAGCGAAAAGAAGAGAGACAAAATGTAAGGGAGTGAGGGAGAGGTTGTGAGTGAGCGAGAGGGCTTGAGAGTGACCGAGAGGGCTTTAAAGCGAGCGAGACGAACGTTAAGGTAGTGAAAGAAAGCGAGAGGGCGTTAAAGGAAAACGAAAAAGATCGAGTACGACTCAAAACCAACGAAAACTATATTCACGGACAGTGAGACCTGCCGAAAAGGGAGGACGGGAGGACCAGACCTTACCGGTGTAACCGAGTGAGGCTAACAGTGTAATAAACCGAGAGGACCGAGAGAAAGGGATACCAACAGGGAACGAAAGCACCGATTCCGATTCCGAGGCCGGAAAAAGATACGAGTCAACGAAAAGGGGCTCTCCCTCTTTCCCTCTTTCCCTCCCACCCTTCCTCCCTGAACAAAAATTGAGACAGAAGAATCCAACACGGAGAGAGAAAAAGAGAGAGTGAGAGACCAGTGGGATGAGGATAACGTACGCCACCGAGGGGCCGAAAACAGCGAGAGGGAAAGAGGGAAAGAGAGGGGGGGGGGGGGGGGGGGGGGGGGGGGGGGGGGGGGGGGGGGGGGGGGGGGGGGGGGGGGGGGGGGGGGGGGGGGGGGGGGGGGGGGGGGGGGGGTTGTTGAAGGGAGAGGAGCAACCAGGAGGCCGAGGCTGCGACGTAGCCTCAGTGCCGGCGCAGTGGCCGGGCCATCCGGTGTCCTGTGCCCAGGTCTCCTCCTAAAATTACGTTTTTTCCATTCCAACCTCTACACGCACACACACAAACACGATTATATCCATATATAGATATACACATATATATATATATATATTTATAGATATATATGTATATGTATATGTATGTATACATAAATACACAAACACGAACGAAACTTCAAAAAAAAACAACAAAGGAACGAAAGATTTTTGAAAAAAAAAAAGAAAGAAAATTGACAAAAAGCGTTCGACTAGTTTCGAAACCGAAACGAGAGTAAGTCAACGTTTGCCCTTCGTTCAACGTATCTCGAAACCCCGGCCTCGTTAAATCCGGCCTTGACGCTATTCGCGACGACGAAAATTCACGAAGGATTAACAATACTGACGAAAAAAAACAAACGGAAATACGAATTAAAAGTGTACGAAAATTCTATGTGAGGGGAAAAGTGTGAGGGGTTGGGGAAGGGGAGGGTTCGGTGGGTGAGTGACGACGCAGAGGAACGAAGAGAGACAAACGAAAGGACCGCTCGTTTCCACTTCCGGTCTTTCCTTTCATCGAACAACGAAATAAAGAAAAAACGGAAAAAAAAAATACAAATTTTGATTTTTGTTTTTTTTTTGGGGGGGGTTTTTTTTGTCGTATTTTCGTTTCGAATTCGATCGCTTTTTTTCGTTCCACGTTGGCGAACTTCCTCGAGGCGATTCCACGCGATTTTTTTTTCGCACCTGTGAGCTTGTGTGGCAACTCCCCCCACCCTCGTATTTAAAGCCTCCCCCTCTCAACCCTCCTCGCTCCAACGCCATTCCCGGTCGGTAAAAATTTTTCTCGTCGACGATCGCGCGAGATCTTCTCCCTTTATTGATCAAAATAGTGCGAGAATGAATATTGATTAATTTATTAATTAATATATGGATAAATAAAGAAACAAACGGAACGTAGGATATTTTTTAAAATTCAGGGATAACTAAGGAAGCCAGCCTCAAAGGGAATGAAGAACAAGAGAAACGAAAGGAAGAAAATAAGAAATTGTTTTTGACAAATGAGAAGAAAAGAGGACTCGAGCTCGTGGAAAAACGAGAAGAGGAAACAAAAAGAAATAATCGCGTGACTGGCCCCTCCGATTTGTGCGATCGTAGGCTGAATTTAATTTTCTTTCATAAATATTTTTTTTTTTAGTTTTGAATTTTTTTGATTTTTTGATTTTTCAATTTTGGTTTTTTTTTGTTTTTTTTTTCATTGATGACGATCCAAAGTGCCGGTGAGTGCGGGACTATCGAGAACGACGGGATTCGAGAAACGACGAAGATCGGGTGGTGGCGATAATAATTTTCGATTTTTTTTGTTTTTTTTTTTTTTTCATTTTTTTTTTCCTCGTTATAAACGAATCGTAAAAGTTGAGGATAATTATTGACAAAACAAAAGAAAAACAATAGGAAAAAATGACGGACGCGGTGTCGACGAGTACGTGCCGAGGGACTCGCGTGGTTTTTTCAATTTTCGCACGTGATTGTTAAATAAATAAATATATAAATAAATAAATGATATGAAAAATAAAAATAAAAAATAAAATGAAAAACTCCAGGCTTACGGCGATATCGCTGGAGCGATAGAGCAGTACTCGGAGTGGAGGGAGCCATGCCGCCCGGGCAAGCTTGCTGCTACCTCGAGTCCCCCAGGATCATCCCGCGAACATCAATTCCTCGACGTTCTCGAAGGCGAATTTTAAATTCTCGATATCCCTGAAGGTAAGAATCGCCAGTCTCGTTTTTAGCTTTTTCGTGATGACTTTTGTTATTTTTTTTGTTTTGTTTTTCGTTCCCCCGTTTTTTCATAAATCTCAGTTTCGACGAATTTTAATATATACGAAGTGAACGAATACGAGTGAACGAAAAATGTTAGTTTTTTTTTTTTTTTTAACGTTCGCGAATCCGCGAATGAAGAAAAATGTGTTTGTGGTTGGTGTAGTTGTTGGACGCTTGACAACGAAAGAAAAGAGATTAATGTTTTTACGAATAAAAACGGCAATAACAAATATTGTTTTCAAAACAACAGTGATAATAATAATTTATTATAATTATTGTTATTTATTATATAACAATATTAAATATAATAATATATTATTATTTAATGTGAAACAATATAACAAATTATAATATCGTACGATAATAAATTTAATTTACTAATAATAATAATTATTATTAGTAAATTAAATTTATGTTTAGTAAAAATGTAGTGCACGATTATTTCATATCGTCAATATACTATAGTTTACTTAGGAAATTATATACTTCCGCTATTCTTGAAATATCAAAAGTACTGTATCATTTTAATTTCGATAAAGGAAAATACCGTATTTTCTGAAAACCGACGATAGATAAAATAGTGATAAATAATAATAGTAAATTAGGGTAATCGAAAATCAACGAATGTTCGAATTAATCGAGTGCAACGAGAATCCCTGACATCTCTGATCCCAAAAAATGTTGTTTTTTCGTTTGCGATATGGAAAAATGTTAGTTATTTTTTTTTTTTTTACATCGATGTATTTTTTTTATTTTTCGGGTGTTTTTTGTTTTTCGTCGGCATGAAAATGGCACGACTTTGATGAAGCAATTTTGCCGAAAGAAGGGAATAGGAAAGTTGAGTGGTATTTGAAAATAGGTCGATTGGAGGTGGAAATTCTTGAATGCACGTAGACGGAGACGTCTACGTCGGGGATACAATGTTTCTGGTTACATCGAAGTCTGGGACGGGACGATAACGAACTTGGAAGTTGTTTACGCCCACGCGAGATGCAACCGCGACGGGCGATGGGGAACTGTTACGTTTTGACTGTTGGAAACATTGATATTCGTTGGATGAGAATCGTCGACGACGACAACTGTTCGCGTCTCGCGCGCGGTGCTCGGGATGATGTCCAAGAGAATCGCCGGGCGCGCATTGTCTCGGTTCCCGTCATTCCATCGTCCTATTTCTTCCCCCCCCCCCCCCCCCCTCGCCGCCTCCACCCCCGCGTCGTCGACAAAACCCCCACGCTCATTTTCTTCCAATCGTATCGTCGTCTCATTTGCAGATAATGCAGACGGGGTGAGAATCGCCCCTTGCTGGCACGGTGGAAAAAAGCGAGAATGACGAATGGCCGATACTCGGATGGGTGACCGGTCCAGTGATTTTTAACGAATTTATAATGTTGAATTATTGACATTACTGGAATGGGTGACCGGTCAAATTGGTTTTGAGGGGAATTGATGATGAATGACGGACAATAGTGGGATGGGTGACCGGTCCAATGATTTTTTTACGAATTTATAATGTTGAATTATTGACATTACTGGGATGGGTGACCGGTCAAATTGGTTTTCAGGGTAATTGATGATGAATGACGGACAATAGTGGGATGGGTGACCGGTCCAATGATTTTCTTACGAATTTATAATGTTGAATAATGGACATTACTGGGATGGGTGACCGGTGAAATTGGTTTTCAGGGTAATTGATGATGAATGACGGACAATAGTGGGATGGGTGACCGGTCAAATTGATTTTAGGGAAATTAGTGATAATGAATGATAACCACCATTGGGATGGGTGACCGGTCAAGTTGATTTTCGAAAAATTAGTGATGACGAATGATAACCATCAATGGGATGGGTGACCGGTCGAATTGATTTTTGACGAAATGACGATTAGAATTGACGGTCGGTAGGGTGATCGCTAAAATTGATTTTCAACGAGCTGGCGTTTATGAATGATGGACAGTAGTGAGATGGGTGACCGGTCAATTTGATTTTTGGTAAATTGATGATGAACGATGGACAGCAGACGGATGGGTGACCGGTCAAGTTTATGTTTGACGAGCCGGCGTTTATAAACAATGTGGATGGGAACATTAGTGGGATGGGTGACCGGTAAAAAATGAGAGATCAACCGTTGCGAATGGCTTTTCGAGGACGATAGTAAACGGAAAGATGAGCATTGTCGAAAACACGATGATACAAGGTTGCAATACACGAGAATTCTTATCAGCCCTCGTTCTCTATCTGTCCCCATCCGGTTCTCGTACAAGCTCATCGAGTATTACACGATTCGAAGGGATCGAATCTCAAATACGATATCATGCGCTTGCCACATACATACACACACACAGAGCGACACAGTTGGCTGTGCAAACTTTTGAGTTCATAGTTCATCGAAAATTTCAATTACGTCGTTTTCCTCTCTCCGCCACCCCACGTACATTTTATTTTGCCAATATTATCTTTATCTCGTTAGCTCAAGGTTTTCCATTACCTTTACCATTAGAGGGACGCGATTCTATCAGGAATAAATTTTCTCCGGTCAAAATACACGTTTACAAACGTGTCCGGGTGTCTGCACGTGCCCGTGCACTTCCGTTTTGCATCAACCAACACGAACAAAACGGAAGTGAGAAACTTCAATTGGATTTGGAATGAGAATTTCTCAAGACCACCGGACCATCCCCTCCCCGCTCCCCGATGATTGTACGGAGCATCCGAGCAAACACAGTTTCATTGGCCGGCTCAGTTTTCCTTCACCCACGTATCCGAGACTCCATCCTAAAACGGAACGTTGTTTTATTTCTCTTTTATTCACGTTTCAAACAAATTTTCGAGCTTTTCGGAATACCCGAAAAGAGTTGGGTTACCAAATATATCGATATTACAGTATATCGATAAATCGATGCATCGAATGTTGAACGTAACAATCGGGGACGTGTTGCAAAAATATCGATTTTTATTGTATCGATACATCGATGTATAACAATATCGATTTATCGATGTATCGCAATATCGATGTATCGATGTATCGCAATATCGATGTATCGATGTATCGCAATATCGATGTATCGATGAATCACAATATCGATATATCGATGTATAAAAGTATCGATATATCGAAATGTTAAAATATCGATATTTCGGTATATTAACCGACTGCCGGTAAAAAAGGACGAAAATTGAAAAAACAAACGATTACGAGTTCGCTTTCAGATATCTTTTTGTTATTTTTTGTTTTCCTCGTCGCAGAGACTTGGCGGTTCTTTATAATACGACAGAAATCGAAAATCGGCCACGACGAAGCCCCCCGAAGATCGCAGTGCGACAGGTCGGGGCGGATCTTCGAAAAGAAAGTCAATGGGAAACGCAGACGTCGTGTGTATCGGTGCATATCCGCGAGTAAATGAGGTTCAAAGGAACGAGAGAATTTACGGAACCGAGAACACCGCGTGTTTACCGCATATGGGAAAGCGTGTATGGGCCATTTCGTCTCGAATCGACCAGCCAATTCGGGTTTTCTTTTTTTTTTTGCTGAAAAAGTTTTTTGTTGATTATTTTTGTTCGGGTTAAAAAAGCAGAAGATTTGCGTTAGTTGTTTGGGTTTGTTCGACGAAACAAAAAATGACAACGAAATTTATTACTTTCTTCTTCTTTTGGATTTAAATATTGTTTTTTAATTTGGAATTTTTCTTTTGTTATTTATGTTATTTATGTTATTAATATTTGTATTTTTATTATTTATATTAACATTATTCTCCTTGAAATAAATGAGGAACCTTGAGGCCTCACAAAATTTGGGTCCGCTCGAATCAACACGGAACGACTTTTACAGACGAGGAAAAACGAAAGAGCGTAAAGAGTTAGAAAGCTCGTCTTTCTCTCGTGCCAAAAGCTTG
The DNA here is from genome assembly GCA_030523105.1 of Ophioninae sp. A BG-2022a. Lineage (NCBI taxonomy): Eukaryota > Metazoa > Arthropoda > Insecta > Hymenoptera > Ichneumonidae > Ophioninae sp. A BG-2022a. The sequence goes on along the minus strand of JAPYZI010006269.1, from coordinate 2,432 downwards.
CTATAATCCCCGAGCGGTGTGTCCGCTCTTCGAGGCTTATATTCCCATTGGGAAAAGAGCTCCCGACCGAGACTTCGTAATACATGGTCGATCACAATTTTTCTTTTACCTCCGGACCTTAACAATCTTTATTTATCTTTCCTTTCTGCCCGTTGCCATAGAGCCCGAGATAACCGGAAACGTCGCAAGGTTCTTAACAATTTTCCATAAATTTAACGTTGAAAAGTATTCTCGTTTTATTATTTGTTATTAAATATTATTATTATATAATAAATAATTAAATATTGAATATACATAAAAATAATAATAAATAAATAAATAATATTACAAATTATTAATAAACAAATAAAATGCATATTACTATTTTATATCAAAATAATAATAACAATTGTTCTTGTTGTTATTTTAATATTAATAATTATTATTATACATTTTTTACGGTAATAAATGAATTAAAAATATTATTTAATTTACATTACACATAAGAATTTCCATTTAATTATTATTATAAATTCCTCTCGGTAATGAATGTACTCCCGGTGAACGGATTTGTCGGCCTGAATAATAAACGAGCTCGATTATCATCGCCCCGCGTTATAATCTCGTAATTATCGATTTGCAATCGGATCAGATAAAACGATAACAGACAACATTGAACATACCGTTGTTTATCACGAATCGATTAATGAACGTTCATTTCGTAATATATACAACAGTGAGTTCATTGACGTGTAATTATTGGTAATACTATTAATTTTATAATAAAATAAAAAGCAAGTCTATTTATTTCATAATAAAATTGCTTTTTGTTATAAAAACATTTCTTAATATAAAGCAACTATATTAATTTTACAATTGAATCAATGAAATTAATGTTGAATTAATTATTCAATTAGTAAGTTATTATTATTTGTGACAATCGAAATGAAACGAAATAAAAAAGGTCGTGCTTCTTGTGCCTCGTCCAAAAATACGTCAAAATTTAAAGGGAGGGTGGAGGGGATGACTCAATAATTCAGTTTAAACGTCTTGATGCAAAGTTTTTCGGCACATATTGGAAATCGAGGTCCACATGTTTGTTGCCTTCAACACCCCCTCCCACGCCCAAGGCGAGTCCATAAATACACGCACTCTCTCTCTCTCTCTCTATCGTTGATGTAGCAAATCAGAGCGCGAAATATAACTGGATTCCATACGTACGAGAGCCAAGAATTTTTTTCTCTCTCTCTCTCTCTCTCTCTGGGGAATTCCCAAGTCTCGCCAATTCGTCTCCCGATTTTACGAGCTACGTCAAAAAAAGGGAAGAGAAGAAAAATAAGGAAGAAAAAAATACGAGACACGCGTTTTCAGGAGACACATGGGGCGTTCGAGAGGGGCTTCGTCGATCGATCGGAACCCTCGTGACGTAGCTAACCCAAACAAACTCGAAGTATCGATGGAGAGCTCGTGGAGATTCTTATTGTTTCTTTGATCGAAACGAAACCCGAACGAATCGTCATAAGTATTAAAAAAAAAAATTGTCGTAAAGCAAACCCAAACAAACCCAAACAAAATCGAACTCCCAGAGTTCTCGACGAGTCTTAACGTATCCAAGATCGTAGCGAACCCAAACAAACTTCAAAGAACCGTCGGAAGCTTGTAAAACTTAGCGATATAACAAACCTAAACAAACCCAAACAAACTCGAACTCTGAGAGTCCTCGACGAGTCTTGATGTATCCACCATTCGAAACGAACCCAAGCAAACCCAAACCCAAAATAACCGTCAAAAGCTTGAAAAACCTCGAAGTATTCGAAACCCAAAAAACCCACGTCGACTTTGACAACCGACGAGAACTACAATTTTTCAACTCCACTACGAACCCTCCTGACTCGTCAATCCCAGAAAAAGAAAAAGATCATTTAAAAACAAAAATTCCTCGCATCTTTTTTTTCCCTCGGCGCGATTTCCAAAGTCTGGAATTTCGAGTGGAACGACTCGTGCGTCGATTCTCCAGTGATAGCCGGAAACGCTCGTTCCATGCGAAAGTATCACCGCGAGAAAAAAAAAAAAGATACTCGTATAAGCAGCGTGCACGATACGCGAGTAGTACAGACCAGTAGTGCAGCCCCGATACTAGTCAGACACCCAAACGTAGAGGCAACTTTTTAGGGATGTCGTTCTTGTTTGATGCATGAAAAAAGACAAAAATGAAGGAAATAAGAGAGAAAAACAGAGAGAGAGAGTATGCATATATATACGTATCGATGGGGCTGAAAGGAGAATAAGAGAAAATCAAAGTAGGGAAAGGCGAGAAAAGAAATACTCTCAGAACTGTGAAGTTTGCGAGAGTGCTGTAACAGATATTGAGACAGCTGTATTTCTCTCTTTTCCTGTATATAGAGACATAAATGCAACCAGTACGTATATATATATATATATATATATATATA
>JAPYZI010006267.1:0-17699 GCA_030523105.1 Ophioninae sp. A BG-2022a | reverse complement strand
CGTAGTTGTCGTTGTTTTTGTTTTTTTTTTTTTTTTTTTTTTCATTTTCTCGAGCGTCCTGTAACCTTGGTCATACGAGATATTTTTGCAAAGTTTAATCTTGTACGAGTAATCGATTTATCAAAAGGGTAGAGAGGCTAGAGATAGAAACGCGTGGCTTTCCTTTCCATACAATATTTACGACGCTGAGATAAAATAGTAACCTGACCTTCGCTGCAGTAATGACAGTATAAAATGGTATATCGTTATCTATAGACTCATTCCATACCACGTGGATCATTCTTGTTGTTGGTCGTCATTGCCTGTACAGTTTAATAATTATTTTTAGATATTTAATAATTAATGAGTTATATAATTAATTATTATTTATGTAATTATTATATAATTAGTTAATAATAGTTTTATATTAACGATTATTGCATAATAAGTTATAAAATACTAACTAACTAATAATTAAGAGTTATATAATAATTAATATTTTTAAATATATTCTATCGTTAATGTTTTTTTAACTTTTTTTTTTCAAGCCCAAAACCAAGTAAATCCTGCCGTCGATTACGTAAGTACATTTCTGCAAATCGTAATTGCGTAAAGACTCGATTGACTCCATTAATAAGTAAATTAAATTATGAGATTCGAATCTAATGAGATTGTTATTGGAGGCCATTTTTACTAAATTTCCATTTGGTTAAAAACGTGTGATTTTTTTAAAATCAATAAAATAGAAATCAATCATTCCTCAATAGATAGCTACAAATCGTAATTCCATGAAAATTCAATAAGTTGGTTATTGGAAATCAGCTTCTATCGAATTTCATCGAGACAAAAATATAAAATTTAGAATTTGCGAGTTCTTTTGCTCCGCAGTTTTTCTCACCTGGAATATCAACTTTTAGTCCCCCTGATGAGTTTTGAAAATTTCACAAGTGAAATTAAGTTTCATAATTAAAAAAAAAATTGAAAAATGGGCAGATTTGATCCTTGATCGATAGATAATTGCACGAGAGCATAGGGAAACTGTGAAATCGCCTTCAGTAAATAGTAACTCTCTTTGAAGCTTCAGCGTTGTATCTCGAACGTCTATAGCATTATATCAATATTCGTAAGATTTGCTGATATCCGTCCAAACATTAGATAGGTTTATCTAAACATTTATCTAATCATTACTTTACTGTATTCCAATATTTGTGAAATATCGATTTCTCGAGTTATCGTGTTCGGTTAACCTCAAATTTCATTGTTTTCCCTCGCATCAAAAGGTTCGTGGTTTGTACTCGATGTGGAATGTTGGGATGCTCTCTCGTCGTTTTTGTCGAGAGGCAGCGAGAGGTAGTGGCGTTTTATCGATACAGAAAACGTGACGAGGATACGAGTGTTGAATGTGGAGCACACGGAGTGGAAATGCTCGTCGTCGTCTTTGATACTTTGGACGAATAATGTACAGGGAGAAGAAGTGGATGTCTGACCAGAAAATCGTATATGACTGGTACTCGTAGATCGAGAGCCCCTGTTCCCCATAATAATGACGAGCCTCGCCTCGCTAGCGTTGTATACGTCATTCAAGATTTTTCTTTTCCAGAGAACACTCCATCACGAGTGCACTCGTTTTATTGGTTCGATGTGTACCGAAAGCAACACGCAGGCTCCTTCGATAAACCTCTCATGGTTGTACAACCCAGAGAATAACGTAGGGAAGACCGGAAGGAACATCTTGATGGTACCTTTTGCGGTACAATCGTAGCGCACTTGAAACGAAAAAGCTCGATATTCCTTGACGCGGTGAGAATGGGTAAAATAAACTGAACTGCTGATCACTTTCTTGCGAATCAGGCCTGTTCGTTTAACCCTATTTGATACGGAATTATCAGATTTTCTCTTAATGGTTCTTCTGTGGCAATTGTTCAATGTGCTTTTTCAACAGCCGCCTAAAACGAGTCTGTGCATCATTGAGTAACGTTAATACGCAAGTCTAATCCCGCAGTATCAAATTCTGGAAAAACCGCCACTCCACATTGTTTGTATGATGCCCAAGAGTTTGCCAAGTTCATGTCGAGAAGCCCGTCAATCATAATTTATATGATACTTGTCATACCTTTTTTCCGGAAAAGTGGTCGGTACTGCTTAAGGCCTATCTCGGTCAGCCACTGATCCGCTTCGCTTTTATCCCCGTTGTTACCATTAGTAGCCGCAAGCATCAGCAGTTTTCCAAGAGACAAGACCATGGATAGAGCCAAGAAAACCCCCGATAGAACCGTCGACCATCGTGCCATTGCTCAGGGTCCTCGGGATCTTAACAATAACATATTTCACTTGTAGTTGCATTACGATTACAAGAGTTAAGAACAGTAATGATAATTTTATTTATGAATTGTTGGAGTTGATAATTAAATAAATGGATATATATGTACACCTAAGCGAACACAAAGAAATGTCTGGGGTATTGCACGAACATGTATAATTTATGTGGAATATTAGGATTTATATTTTGGATATCACAATATCCTCAAAATATTTGCATTCTCGGAAATATTTTCTACGCGTGATAATCTAATTTCTCTCAACGATGATATCTGTTCAAACTGATTCAAGCATGAAAGACTTGTGGACTCAGATATCGCTAAGAAATACGTATCAATAATTTCTTAAATTTATTTTGTAATTACGTGGATTTAGAAACAAATTCCTTTTTATTTTCACCAGCAAACAAATGCTTTCCCCGGAATATTTTTTCGGAACATGAGATATTAGAAAGGCAATAACAGAATGTGTACGGGAACAGTAGGGACTTTTGTATTCAACATTAAGATAATTCTCAAAGTGTACGTACCAGCACGTTAATATACTTCAGATCATTTCTGTTGGCTCATTTACGTTGTTTATTTAAAAACAATTTCATAACAATAGAATTAGGTACAAACATTGTTTCCATCGTGAAAAGATACCGGACAGTTATTTAGGAAGACACCTTTGTTTTCTTTTTACCCAATGCTTTACGTTTTTTGTCTTCCGTTATTTTACCATTAACACAATCAGCGTTCGTGGCATTTTTGTACACGGAGCGGCGGACTGACCAAAAGAATTTGACATTCTTCTCCGTCAACCGCTGTATTCTTTTATGTACCCCAATTACAAATTTTTAAATAGATTAGCCTAGACAGAAAAATGCATTTCATTGCAGTTCCATGATGCAAGCTTGGATGATTTGTACACATTGGATTGTACACTCTGGCTGATAATGATCTATCTCTATCATCAAATAGAAAGATTGCTTGTTAAAAATAAGACACAAGCACTGGTATTATTTGAACTCCCCTCTTTCAAATTGCCACAGAGCGTAATGACAGTAAGTTCACGTAGTCAAAACATTGTCGACCAATCAGATGTAGCTCGTAGCATGCTCTGAAAAACTGGCTGGTTTTGTTTCCCCAATGAAAAAGTGGTTTGCTTAATTCTAACGTTAAGACATCGTTTTATTTACTTATTTTTTTTGCACTCATTATGGAATCGTTATTAAGAACACGAGACGAATGACGTTTTGCGAAAAAAATGAATCGATGACAAATACAAACGCTTACGACATTTTTGGATGACTCAGAAAGACGCCTGTTACAATTACCGCCTCGCACTCAAAACGAACGTGTCCGGGATGTAAATTTTATTCACGGCATCATCGAACGTCGTTCATCGATAGAGACAACCGGCGAACATTCAGGCTCGAATACCGCTTTGCATGGATGACAGATACGGCGATGGCATTGTTAACGCTTGTGCGAATGAAAAGAAAAAAACCTTTGTACCGATATTCGAATAAATTCAACTGACGAGCTTTTATCGGCACTGATACACGCACAAACTAAAACCCAAACCCTCGTCGCATCGCTAGCCCGGATTTTACAGTTGTCGTTAAAGAAAATCGTTTGACGTTCCGCGACGCGTTCGAGCAAAATCTAAACATGACATTTTCACTTGCGTTTTGCAGTTTCAATATATGTACATATGAATTATTCGGGTAAAGACGATTTTTCGGTGGATCCCGACGATAACAGCGCTCACAGACGACGCAGGCGTGAACTTCACGCGTTCGTGCTTCTACGAGGATTGAAGGGTAAAACAGAACGACTAGAAAGAAGCTCTATAAACAACGGTAAGCTCGTACCGACCGGGCGTTTGATTCGACCCGGTATTTTCACTTTGTGAAATGATTAGAGATTTTGGTAGTACTAATGCATGCGTGTAGTGCAGGATGCTATTCTTCTCGTGAACGAATTTACAACAAAATAGACTTCGGAAAAACTCGCAATGCCACAATTTATAGATAAATTGGAATTTGGTTTTTGTATGTAGTAGCGCGAAAGTTCGTCGCTATGGTTGACGAGCAAATCTTTGCCGGTTCCTGGTGCCCTCTACCAGTTCAACAACTGTGTGAATTTAGCAATTAACTTTATATTTTTCGTGTTTTTTTAAAATCGTTTACATGTAGGTATTCAATAAAACTACTCAGTATCAATTAAATCATATATGGGATCATTTTTAACTTGTAAAATTATAGTTAGAAATTATCGGTAAGCTACCGACTCAGTAGCGATTCGGAATTTTTATTACTTTCTAAATTCCAATTGTTTATGGTCCATTTTGAGACCAACTCGAAAATTCTTGGTAATATTCTTTGCTTGAAAAATGAGTTGAAAACTATAGGTAAGTTACCGACTGAGTTGTCAGTTAGTTGGTAACTCTACTTTGAATTTTCTGCACTTCAAAGATTTCATTTACTTGTGGTTCTTTCGTACTTGATTGTGAGAGATTGAAATGTGCATGAATTTATTTTTTATTCAAATAAAGAGAGTTAAAAATTACCGATCATTTAGAGACTCGACTCGGACTTTTCGTTTTTCTTTTCGACTGTTTCATCAATTAACGAATCAACTGAAACGTTAGTGAAATTAGTCATTTGACGCAAGATGGATCCAATGAAGGAACGGCAATTTTTCAAGTTTTTGTATTATTTCGACCAACTTCGTTGTAATAATGTTCAAACGAATGGCAGTCGTTTCGTAACTAGTCGAGAAATCAATTATATCGACTGCTCGATTGATTCTTAATTCCGCACAATAGAATATGTGCACACGTTTAGGCGCATGCGTTTGTGCTTGGCATTCATTGGTCGGGCGCCATTTTATCAAATTATCTTTCTCGCTTGGATATTTTCGTGCCAACATTGTAGCTCGGACCCAGCATGTCACAGCTTGGTGATCCTTGACAGCTTGATTATATGTCAATCCCTTTTTATGAAGTTCAATTGGGGAATGATCATTTTCAATTTTCAGATTGTCATTCGATATTGTCTCGGTTATAAAAAGTTGGCGGCATTAAGTTACCAGTCATCACGAAACTACAAGTTACTTATTTTATTTATTTCCCTTTTGTCCAGCTTTTCGATTTTGACAACTTCCATCCTTTTCAACCTTCTGTCTTGCCCTTCTGCATTTTCACCACGATACTAGGAGTTATTTACCATTTAAAGAAAGAAATCCTTGTGACCCAATTCAGAAAAGTGACCGCTCTTACCGACAATGTTTTTTTCGTATCCTGAGCTATTACAATATCGGTATTATTACTCGATCTAAGTGCGAGAGAGATTTACGGTACATCCTGGATTTGGGAGTTTCGACATCCGGCGTAAAAAGTATTTCCGGGAAAGTAAATCTATTTGCCGACGAGTTAATTCTTTTTTCGTTGGCTCGTACATAGACGTACGTGAAAAAATTCTGTGCTCTTTGATGGGACGTTGTGACTTTTTTTGTCTACTGCTACGTACGCGTCACGGAGGTGTTCTCGCTCGATGAATCTCAATTATCCTTCCACCCACCTTCCCTCACTGGTTTGGCATTATTTCAATCAGGTCAGGAATCAAAATTTGCGTGAGAAAGAAGTAAAGAGAAAGGCTCTCGGAGAGCGGGCGAATTGCTATTCCGCGAAGAGTACCGAGTTTCTTATAACCTCCGCTATTAGTACAGAAATAACTAAATCAAAGAGCCGCGTTGATTATACACAAACGCGCTTTCGAGTGGCAATCGTGCGCAAGAAGCGTGGAGAAACAACACTAAAAACGTTTGACACGAGCTACTAATAAGAGCGACGGGACACACACGACGAAGTTTCACGCCGAGCGACATATTCTCGAGAGCACGAAGAAAATAAACGATCGTGAACGGTGTGCACGCAGGAACGCGGCGCACTTACAAACTTGGTGTCTCCGCGACTACCCCGGTAGATGGCGTTGCACTCGACAATCCGGTTTTTCCTTGGAGCATCAATCAAATTAAGAGCGCAGTGCATACCTCACAGTAGGCCATACTCGTGGCACTTGCTGTTTTTTTTTATCGTCCTCCCGTCTCGTGCACACCTCCGAGTAATAAATATCCTTGCGTACTTGAAGAAATCAATATCGAGTCAGCATTGCTTTGCGACAATTACGTTTCTTGTTTCTCACAGTTTAATTACAAACTTTCTTCTCCGGTGCGATGCGTCGGTAAGTTATCGCACGGAACACTTTGTACGTAAGTGATGTGTTTTTCTCGATGTGATGAATATCCGCCATGACGCAGTAACGCCCACCACCATCTCGAAGTTTTCTCTACAGTTGATCGAACATTTTCGGGATTTCGACGATATTTGGAATTACCGTGAAACGTGAAGATTCCTTGGTGACAAGGTAATAATATACATTTTTATTTTGCGAATGGACCCTTCGGAACGAGATCCCAATCGATATGAAGTAAAATCTGGAAAAAATGTTTGCGTTTACGCCCCTCGCCCCCCGCCTTTTCAATCGTCGATTTGGAAAATCTCGACATATGCTAGATATTAACGATCAATCAGATCCCTCGATGAAAATAATAGTACAGGTTACGTCGAGTCTCCAAATTTCGGAGATACGAAACGCCGAGTTACGACTGAATTGTATACAAGTCCGGAAAGGACGGTAGTGGGGAAAGGGTATCGGCTGGATCGACAACACGAGAGCACCAAAAACGGGTAGCGCAAACAACGCTGTCGCGTGTCGTTCGAAGCCTCGTAAATAAAAGTTTTAACTATAAAGCAACGCTCCTACTCTCTCTTCAGTCCGCCTGCGAATTATTGAATGAATTCGAAATTCCAATGTAATAAATAGTCATGGCCCAACAAGCACGATGATAGCAATTACAGTAAAGTGTTTAACTGAAGTCGGCCAAAATATTGGCCGAATAAATAACTCGAGTCTCCCTCCGGTGTCGGCCATAGCTGTATATTTCATGTATAGGAAAACCCCGATTAATCGAGATGCTCGGTCGCTCGAGGTCGCTTTTTAGTGACCAGTCCGATGCCAATTAGATGTATTAATATATTGTATAATATAATTTGGTTACATATGATATTCATGAATTTTATTATACAATATAGTTTGCGTTATATATAATAATGAAAAATATAATCCAAATTACATAATTATAATTAATCATACAATATAATTATAAAATATAGTTCATTATATAATCCTATTTCATACATTAATACATTACGATAAAACGTTGCGTGGATGGATTTCCATTGTGTCAGGTCTACAACTGAGTAAACCTAACCTCCCATCAACGAAAATAAATTTAAATACAACATCGTTGAAAAGCAACGAACATTTTTTTAAATTTCTTTCCTTTCGTTATTATTACAAATAATATGAAGCAAGATATAATTATAGTATAACTAGCTAAACGAAAATGAAAAAAACACATTAGCAAGAATTTCATAGCTGGAATCTGGGAAGTAACATTTGATAAACGAGAAATAGATAATGATTGTATCCCAAGGATGGAATCATTAATGGAAATCATCGTGTGCTCTCTCTGTTAGTTCGTTTTTCGCATGCGCAGTACTTGTCCATGCGCAGTACTTGTCAGTCCGTTTTTCGCATGCGCAGTACTTGTCAGTCCGTTTTTCGCATGCGCAGTACTTGTCAGTCCGTTTTTCGCATGCGCAGCGCTTGTTTCGCGAACAACCAGATGCCGTATAATCGGGATTTCACTTTAGTTCGGGCGGATGAAAAAAAAAAGGGTATCTTTCAGCGTTTACTTATGAAATCCTCGTTCCGCCTTTGAAAACCGCTACCACACGCGTCCGGGAAGATTTATCGGACGTTCTGTATTTTGGCCCCGAGTGCGCGGTCACCGCGATACGCAGTAGGGAAAGCCTCCGCGTTATCGTTCTTTTTTCTTGCGCGGCGGTTCCGCGATCGAAATGTTGGCGGATTGCCAATATCCTGCAGGGTTTTCACCCTTTTGCGTACATCGAGTCATCCGACTGTGGTATACCAGTACCGAGGTGAGAGGTCCGGGGGGGGGGGGGCGGGGGGGGGGCGGGGGGGGGGGGGGGGGGGGGGGGGGGGGGGGGGGGTACATGCCGGGGATGCACTTATGCATGGAGACTTTTCTGCCTTCCTCCGAGTCAAGCCCCGGGACATATACTTTACGAGTATCTGGATATGGTCACGAAGATCCCGCGTCGCGGCTGTTCACCCATATGTATAACGGGTGCCCGGTACTTTCAGCGTATCCCGGTTTCGAGAAAGCTGCAAAAGCTTCGGTTATCAAAAATACGATTTCTCGTCGCATCGCTTGTTCGACCGGGATCTTTAGTCACCTTTCGTTTCATTGGTTAAACTAAAAATGAACTTTTGTCAACTGATTGCTAAAACTACTCAAGCTTTTGGTGACGTTGCTTGAACTTTTAGGAAAGTTAGTTGAAGGACGGTTAAACTTGACTCAACTGTTTACTAAACGTAATTAGACTAAAGTTGAACTTGGGTAAGCGTTTACCTACTAGATTTAGGTTAAGCTGCAGTTAAACTTAAAAGCACTTAAGCTGCGGTTAAACTCAAATGTATTTAAACTGCAGTAAAACTTAAAAGTAGGTACTTGAACCGCAGTTAAAACTTAAAAGTACGTAAACTGCAGTTAAGCTTAAAAGTACTTAAACTGCGGTAAAACTTAAAAGTACTTAAACGGCGGTAAAACTTCAAAGTACTTAAACTGCGGTTAAACTTAAAAATACTTAAACTGCAGTAAAACTTGAAAGTTCCTGATTCGCAGTTAAAACTTAAAAGTACTTAAACCGCAGTTAAAGCTTAAAATTACTTAAACTGCAATAAAAACTTAAAAGTACTTAAACTGCGGTTAAACTTAAAAATACTTAAACTGCAGTAAACCTTGAAAGTTCTTGATTCGCAGTTAAAACTTAAAAGTGCAATTAAAATTTAAACCTATTCAAACTGCAGTTAAACTTATTTTACCGGTTTTACCTAAACTTACTTCAACGACAGTTAACCTTCTTTTACCAGTTTAACCTAAACCTACTTAACTAACCTACCGTTAAATATAATTTAACAGTCGATGTTTTTGTTTTGCTTTTTATTTCCAAAAATCTTCAATTTTCTCAGCATCAACGAATATTCACGAAACGTTCGTCGTTTAAAACCGAAAACCCAAACAAAACGAATATCGCAAGCGTGAATCTTAAGTTCGATGCGTTCGTTTTGAAAACGTGAATTCCGTTCGTCTCGGATAAGCTTTCCAAAAGGACCGGGCTCTAGCAGCATTCACGGAATCGTTCTTTTTTGTTTTTTTTATTTTTTTTTTTATTACCTCTCGTTCGTTGACGCCAGAAAAAACAGGTTTTCACAAACGGAATTCCAAAAAAGCGTATTTCGTGTTTCTTTCGGTTGTTTTTCGTTGGTCGAAGTCAAAGGTGCATCGGGTTCTTTCCTTCGGGCTGAGTACTCGTGTTTTTCGAGGGCAGTAAAACGACGATTCAGGATCGATGATCGTAAAAAATTCAAAAAAAAAAAAAAGTGATATTAATAATTACTGAAGGTTAATTATAAAGCTCGTGCTTTAATCGAGAAATGAAAATCCAAGATTCCTCGTATCATTCCTCATCCTCCCACCCTCCTTTTTCGTTCCTCTTTAAAACTGGCTCTTTTTTTTTTTTTCTTCTTTTGGTTCTTTCTCGGCGAATGGCTCATGAGACGACCGCGCGTTAGTGCCTCAGCTAGGCTCGTTCGTGTCGTCGTTCATCCGAGGGAATCGTGGACTCTGAATTAACCGGAAGTAGAGGCGCGCGCGGTGAGCGGTAATCCCGTTTTATCCGAGGTGCACGCACGCCGGCTAGCCACGTTGTATCGCTACCTATATACCAGTGTAAGTAACGTATGCACGGTGGATAAGAAGGAGAGAGAAAACGAGAGGAAAAGAATAAAAGAGAAAGAAAGAGAGAGAGAGAGAGAGAGATATGTCTTCTCTCTCATACGAGGCTGGATCTCATGTAGCATCTACCTACGATCCTACAGTGAGCGTAGGCAGCTAATTCTATTTATAATACAAGCCGCATTGTCTCGACCTAACCATGGGAAATTAATTATCGGGAATCTTCTCGCGTGGACTCGAGACGACAAGCTCGAGCTTTGCGACAAATCTTGCCCGATGTCGTCACTAGGAAAAACCGTACTCGACTAATCGCGAAAGCACAGAGTTCGAGAAGATCATTAGAAAATAAAAGATCGAGAGTTCGAAGAAACTTTCAATCTCGTGGAACACAGGAAATTGGGTGTTAATTGATGGAAATTTTTGTTCCAATTGACGTTTCGTGGTTGTGTAGAGCTCGTCGTAGAGTAGCGGTCGATTTTCAATGATTTTTAATCTTAAAGAACGTGGCTCGTTTTTTATCGGTACAAAATGTCATTCCGATATTTTTCAAACGTTTAATTATTCAATTGTAATTAAATAATATTTATCAATTATTTATCAATCTTTCATTAATCATTGTTTTCATTATTTTCACGTTTGGATGTGAAAATAATAAAAATAATGATTGAAAATAAAAAATAAAATTAATAATAAAAAACTCAAACAAACCCAAACAAAAAATTAAAATAAAACATAAAATTAAAAATTTTAAAAACCCTAACAAAGGCAAATATATATTATTTGCCTTTGTTTGGATTTTAAAAATTTTAAATTTAAATTTGTTATTTTATTTTTAAAACCCAAACAAAGGGAAATAAGATTATTTGCGTTTGTTTGGGTTTCGTTGTATGAAAATTGTAAGAAAACTTGGCTGTCGCGATTGATCGATGCTCTTTTGGACCGCACGGATCTTGACACTGATATACATACAAAACTAGAACTCTAATGACATTGTATAGAGGTCAGCCAGGAGCACTGACTGAGCTCCCATGTTTGTCAGCGTTTCTCCTCTCCCTCTTTCTCCCATTTTACTTCTCGCTCTCTCGCTCCTCCCCTCTCCCTCCTGATCGCTCCCGCCTCTCCGTCCATCTTCCTATCCATCGTTCTCTTTCTCTTTCTTTGCCTGTCGTCACAGGTGGTTAATGCGAATGGGGTCTTCTTCTCGGTCGTTCCCCATCCATATATCTCTTTGCCTCGTTCACCAAGATGGTTACTTCACGCGCCAAGAGAGATCAATGTCATCACCTTTGACAGTCCATCGTCCCGCCTCGTGACAAAAACTCGTTGGCAATCCGGTGCGCTTATTCGCGGAAATGACGAACGAGTGGATAGGTCTATGTGTATATGTATATATATATATATATATACATATATATATATACACACGCGCGCGCAATGTTTGTTCAAAAAATAAGGTGACTTTTCAAATTTCACGGTAAATTCGATTTCCGATATTCCGTTGCTAATAACGGCGAGGCATTGTTCAAATATTTACTGACTGGGAAATGTCCCACTGAAAATTAGTCGGTTTTACGAAGTAACGGTTCAAAACGTTTCACCCATTTCTCTCGCGCTAACGATCACGCGGTACAGCTTTTACTTCTTCAAATTTACTTCCTTAAATATTTCTTTTTATTTTATTTTATATTTTTTATATTTATATTTATATATTTTTTTCTTTTATTATTTGTATTTTTTATATTTATATTAATATTTATATTACTTCTTTATTTCTTTATATTATTTCCAATAATACTGTCCGAATCAATTATTAGAACGGTCAAAATCCATTTATTAGATGGGCTTTCCCGTCTCTCCTATTGTTGATATCCCAGTCTATGTGAATGCCACTATTCGCTATCGAAAATCATTTTTCTACCCCGAAAAGCTTCTTTTCTCATTAATGAGCAAAAAAAAACGATGAGGTTCCAAAATTTCCATTGAAATAACGGAAAAACCGTATCAAGAGTGTGTTCATCCCCAGAAGAGTACCTAACCTCGTAAATCGTGATGACCCATACAACCGGTGGTTGCTTCGGGTATATATTTGATAAAGGTCGCTCAGGTCAGACACAAGGGCTTTTATCAAGTAGGCGCGCAATGTCAAACACCGCTAAACCTGTCGACGTCTTTGACCCGAGTCGTTGTCGTTGTCGAAAGTGGAAAAGAACGCGCAGCGGCGATCCTAAGAACCACGGGGAACACCGATCGTCATTGGTGACGATAATGGCTCTCCGCTGTACCTTTCGACTCGGAGTTTTCCTTGCCACTCGTTTGGCCATCTCGCGGCTCGAATAAAAGAACGGCGGGGGGGGGGGGGGGGAGAAAGTTTATTTTTATTATTATATGATTTATTACGTCCTAGTAATACTTTTAGATAAAAGAATAATAAAACATAAAGAATATCGAAAAACTAACGAAAAGTAAGAATATTAACAAAATAAAGAAAATAAAAAACATATGGAAAAATACACAGTGAAAAATATAAAGTAAAATATAAGGGAAATCGGAATACGTACAGATCTAAAGCAGTTACAAAATAGAATGAAGAATTTGAGACAGAAAGATGGAGAGAGAGAGAGAGAGAGATGATTACGATGATGATGATTTATTTATGCCTTGGTTAGAATCTTAAGACTATATTATAAAAATAAATATTATTTTTATAACATGAATATAAAAATGAAATATAAAACAATATAAGTAACTAAAAAGAAACTTAAGTAGTTATGGCTCGATATAATTCAACGAAATCAACGCATGTGTCTGTAACAGCACCGACACAAAATGACGATGATGATATGATTCATTAAAGAATAATAAATTAACTGTTAAATATAAATGAATTATAAATGAATTATTAATAGAATAATCAGAAACGAAAATAAAAACGATTTAATTTAAAGTAAATAGAAATGTAAGAATATCAATAAAATAAAAAATAGAAAGACAAATATAAGAGTTTATATATATATATATATATATATATATATATATATATATATATATATGTATATATATTTATAGAATTTATGTATGTAGAATGTAAAGAGTGTAAAGGAACATATATGGGAAATTGGAATAACTACTGAAGTAAAATCTAGCGAAATAAAATGAAGAAAGAGAGAGAGAGAAAGAAGGCATAAAAAGGACGGATCGCAAAAGAGAGAAGGAGAGTTCAACACAAACGGTAGGTAGGATCAAAATCCATTTGTGCGTGCGTGTGTGTTCCTGTTGGAAATGAGAGCACACGCCACGTGAAAGTCGAGGAAGGGGTTCTGTGGGCTATAGGCAAGAGCGAACAAGAGTCCGGCTGGCTCAGTCGCTCGTGGACCTCGAAGGACGTCAGAGAGGTCGTGCAAGAAGAAGGCACTTCCTCCTCTCCTCTCACTTCCTTTAACCATCGAACTGCGACAGATTTTTGCGATTTTTCGTTTCATCAACGATTTCTAGCTTCGCCTTTCATTTTTCCCTATATTTATTTACTCGGGAATTTCTTTCTTTCAATAATTAAAAAAAAAATAAACAAAAATATCGTTTATTCCTTAAGGAACAATTATTCCATTTGTTTCCATCACGGTGAATCGTCTTCATTGGCCAAACGAAGGCCCAACGTTCACCCGGTGCGTCGTCTACGATCATCTCGAAAATTGGGCCGTTTGGGCTCGCGCCAACTGACCCGTGTCTCGTTCGTACAAATCCTTCGATCCTCCACCATCGAATCGCGAACTTGTGAACAATCCAGAGCTCGCGACGATTTTTTTTTTAATCGCGCTCACTCGAAACCACCGACGGTTTCGTGGACCAAGAATAATCAGGTGGAACAACCAGAGAAAAAATATTCCGCGAAGCGGCCACTGAAAAAAAAAAAAAAAATACCAACGGAAGGATGCGCTCACACGTTGTCGCGACGATTCTTCTCCTCTGCTGTTTACAAGGTTCGTTCAAATGTTTCTCAATATCGATTCGGCAATCATTAGAAACGAGTTAGAAAATAATTAATTACTGATTGATAATTCATTTAAAATTAAGAAAATAATTCATTACTGATTAATAATTCATTTAATATTAAGAAAATAATTCATTACTGATTGATAATTCATTTAAAATTAAGAAAATAATTCATTACTGATTAATAATTCATTCCAAAGAACAAATTACGTTGGAGAAACATTGATGGTAATAATTTTGGGTGTGAGAATTTTTCTTTTCGGAAAAATATCGATAGAAAAAAAATGCTACATATGAGAATTTGCGTCTTCGAAAAAATATCAATGAAAAATATCGATGGAAAAATGTTACGTTTGAGAATTATTCCATTCGTTTTTCAGAGCTGTGTTTTTTACTTATTTGAACTCGGTTTCCTCAACTTTTTACGACTTGAATTTTCGATTTTTTTTTTTAGGAATTGAGATAATGAAAAATTGCCATTTGGAAATGTATCGGTTTTTCAGCTGTTTTTAAAATTTATTAAAAATCGAGTTTCCCGTTTGGGACTGGAATTAATGTTGGTAAAAATTTCCTATTTTTTTTTATAAATGAAGACATTACAGACTTTATCTCATATGAAAAACTGTATGCAATTGTACGTTCCATATTAAACTTAATTAATTTTGAAAAATGAAGGAAAATTGTATTCGATAATAAAAATATAAAAATTTCGATTTTCCGATCTTCCATTTTATTTTCTACATAAATTGAAACGGGTACCAACCCTGATAATGATAATTTCACTTTTTTCCCCAAAAAATACGAACTGATAGACGAATATTAAACAAAACAAAAAAATAACTAAAAGTTAAATACTTTAATTCAATTAAATATGTTAAACGTACATATAAATAAGTTTAAATGAAAATCCTTGAACACATATGTTTTATACATATTAATACATCGTCCAAAACATTTTTAATAAAAAAAATATTGGAAAACAATTTACTTTCCCAATGACCTAAAACCAAATTAAGATGTTTCAGCAAATGCAATTTTCCAACCGGAAATATACGATTTATTTTATATTACGAATTGCGTTAGAGACGCGTTTCGCAATTCGTTATTTACGCGTACTTATATTCAATGAACGAGGCAAATTGCGATAACATTGAAATCCCACAATGGCGGGGAATGAAAGAAGGCTGTCGGCCACTTTAAAGTGTACAGAGTTTGCCGGCCGATTGATGGGAGTTGTCGGATAGAGCCCGTATACTCAAGTCGGTAGACACAAAAAAAGAGAGAAAGAAAAAAAAATAAATATTGTGGAGCATCCTCGACAGGAGCTTCTCGAGGTTTTATGGTAGAAGGGTGGGGAGGAGGGGAGGTCCGAAAAGAGTCTCGTAACTGCATATGGCGAGTACGAAAGTACTATCGGTCATTCTCCCTCTCTTTGTGTCCGTAGAAAAGAGAGGAGTACATATATCTCTCTTTTTCTTTTTTTATTTATTATCTTTTCTATTCGGAGAGGCGTTTGCGAATGTCCGTACACGATTGTTGATCTCGGATCGCTGGTTTCGAACAAACGTTTCTGGTTCGGCAAACACAAACACGGATATTGAGAGAAAAACGTTTGAAGCCGCTCTTTCGACCAAATGATAACTATGAGGACACGTGACTGCTTTCAGTTTTCCAATTATTGCTGATTAAATGAAATCGTTTGATTAAATGAAATCTTTATGATTGCTGATTGAATTAAATCGTTTCATTGAATGCAATCTTTTATAATTGTCGAAACGAAAAACGATATCATTTGTGATTACTAATTAAATGAAAGAGTCATTTAAATGAAATAATTAAAAGGAAACTTTCGTTATTTTCCAAAATTGACCATCAAACGTTCTTTTCTCATTCATATCTTTATAACTATTCATTTTTAATGATTCCTTTCCTCACAACGACCAGCGTCGTTCTTATCATGAACGTTTTAAATGAATTATATTTTTTATTTTGAGACACAAACAAACCCAAACAAACCCAAATAAACCCAAACAAACTCAAATCAACTCGAAAAGTTGTAGATGTATCGTTGACTAATAAATCCCCGATCAATAAATCAATCGATCGGACCTAAATTATAGGTCTTTTCAAACCTAACTCTACGCGATTCCCAAATAAACCCAAACAAACCCAAGTCAACTCGAAATGTTGTAGATGTATCGTTGAATAATGAATCCCCAATTAATAAATCAATCAATCGAACCTAAATTATAGGTCTTTTCCAACCTAACTCTACGCGATTCCCAAATAAACCCAAACAAACCCAAACAAACCCAAATCAACTCGAAAATTTGTAGATATATCGTTGAATAATAAATCCCCAATCAATAAATCAATCAATCCAACCTACATTATAGGTCTTTTCCAACCTATCTCTACGCGATTCCCAAATAAACCCATAAATCCCCAATCAATAAATCAATCAATCCAACCTACATTATAGGTCTTTTCCAACCTATCTCTACGCGATTCCCAAATAAACCCAAACAAACCCAAACAAACCCAAACAACCTATCTCTACGCGACTCACGGACGTTTCGTCCAGTTTGTAGAAAGCATAACGAGATTACGGTACGTCGATGAGAATTGAAGAGACGATAGGAAGAGAAGGAACGAGAATGAGTGGCGCGAAGAGAAACTACGATACGACGAGACCCGTGGGATATTCGTGAGGGATCGCGTACCAACCGAGAACGAGGAGAGTTCCGACATCTTTGTATATGTATGTCTTGCTGCGTGTGTGGGGGGCGATAAGTCGATCGGAAAACCGGTCAGTGAGATGGGTGACCGGGCACATGTATAAATATATGCCCGGACACCTCTTCCAGTCTACAATGAGTGGATATATATATGTATATGTATGGATACGTATGTATATACAGGGTGTCCCGTGACCGGATGTCATCCGTGAAATGGGCGGTTGGGGGTGCAATTTTGAGTCGATTGATGTAAGCATGTATGGTTCCCGGATCAACCCCTGAATTATTATTCATTTTTAATGGCAGCCAATGAGGCCCACCCGTTGATCGGGCTTACGTAGGTATGCGAAGTTATTATTATATTTAGACGGTTAGTGCCATATCGCTGGTCCGTGTCGATATATTTTTATACCTTGAAGACCAATCCCCCGTTTAATTCGCTTTGAACTCTTCATTTCTAGGGAAAACTGTCGAAAAAATATTCTAGTGACGTCTTTTTGCATTTTCCCAGTTCAATTTTGCACTTTTGGCAAAAACTCGGGCATATTCGTAATCAGCGGAAAATTTCCGATCAAATAAACCCTTTTAAGAGTTTAAAAACGGAAAAAAATTTTTTTTCGTCTTTCCGGGCCGCTTGGCCAGAATCTCAAAAATCACGATATTTCAAAAGGTCGTAGGGTGAGCTTCTTATATGATATCGAAAGACATTTGGAGGGTTTGGAAAAGGTTTTTGCCT
>JAPYZI010006266.1:0-21012 GCA_030523105.1 Ophioninae sp. A BG-2022a | reverse complement strand
CCTTCTCCGAGAACCCCAACAAACCCAAACAAACCCAAACGAGCTCCATCCAGTCCTTCATCGAAAATCCCCAATGCCAATTCTTCAGCAATTCGAATCTTAATTACCAAGTCCAACCCAAACCAATCCCATTTTCCCTTCTCCGAGAACCCCAACAAACCCAAACAAACCCAAACAAGCTCCATCCAGTCCTTCATCGAAAATTCCCGATGCCAATTCTTCAGCAATTGGAATCTTAATTACCAAGTCATTGGGAAGCTCGATCGGTGTTCATGACGTTGGCCTGAAACGAGGATAGTCCATTTCAATCGTCACCCATCCACGCTCCCACAAACACACGTGTACTAATGAAGGATACACGGCTCGGTTGACGCGTTGAGAGAATCACCGAGCTCGAAAGCGAGCTTCGCGAGACACGCATTGTCTATTATAATTCTACCTATGAATACGTAAGAGAGAACGAGAGAGAAAGAGAGAGAGAGAGAGAGACTCGAAGTTTATGGCGCCGCGAGACGATAATGACGATGACGACGTCAACGACGACATTTGAAGTGACGTGACAGGCCCAGGACACTTTACCCCTTCCCTCCTTCTCAACTGACGAAGATTGTGACCTTCCGCTGTCGCGGATCCGTTTCTAACGGCTCGCCATTTGTCATCAGCTGTGCCAAGCTTTGTTCCCTCCCTCGCTTCTACGATCCCCGTATGCCAATTCGAGACGCTCGAGTTCGAGGACCCTTTTATGAAAATACCGGATTATTCGATCACCGACTCGTGAGAGGAGATTTCAAATTGATTTATGTCGTCGATGTCTATTGAAGCAACAACGTCACCGAGTTTTCATCGTTGAACATACATTAAAGAAGATTTTACATAATCATTATGTTAATCATTGATAAGCTCGTCCATTCTGCATTCAGAAATACGTAAATAAATAAATAGTCATAATAATAATAATTAGGAAAATTCTTTAGTCGATTTATGGGAAAAAGAACATTTCTTGCTGGATCATTGCGAAAATAAATAAGAAAATAATTGAGTTTATTGTAAAAATAGTAATAACAATAATTTAAAAATTTTATTTGATTTGTGGAAAAAAAAATTCCTCGCTGGATTATTGAGAAAATAATTGGATTGGGCGTATTGTAAAAAATAATAATAATAAGAATAATAAAAATTCTTTAATCGATTTGTGGAAAAAAAATTTCCTCACTGGATTATCGAGGAAATAATTAGGAAAATAATTGGGCTTATTGTAATAATAATAATAATAATAATAATAATAATAATAATAAAAATTCTATATTTGATCTGTGGAAAAAAAATTCCTCGTTTGATTATTGGGGAAAAAATGAAGAAAATCGGGATTATTGTTTGGGTTTGTTAATAATAATAATAATAATAATAATAATAAAAATAAAAATTCTATATTTGATTAGTGGAAAAAAAAGATTCCTCGTTTGATTACTGGAAAAATAATTTAAAAAATCGGAATTATTGTAAAAATAATAATAATATTAATAATTAGAAATAAGAGAAAAATATATTTTTTTCTTTTTTTAAAAGGAGAAAAAAAATTCCCCATTGTATATATCGAACAACAAAGTGTCCTCGCTGGATTTTTGTAAAAATAACGATAAAAATAATAATAATTAAAATTAAAAAAAATTAGTCATGAAAAATCGATAAGTTTCGTGAAACTCTGATCTTTTGTACCGACAGAGAGCTTAGTTGGCGATCGGGGAGGGGGAGAGAAGGCTCTGAGCCTCGGCGACGCCCTTGCGTCGAAGTGCAACTAGATACCTTCAACGTTAAATTTCCAATGGGCGACAAGCGGCACGCGAGAGACACAGAACCCCCCCCCCCCCCCCCCCCCACCGGACGCTCCGTAATCCTCACATATGTCCTTCCACCAGCATTTCGTATCACCGTAATATCGTTCTCGCTGTTGCACCGCAAACGCCGAGCAGCTCTCCCGAGATATCCTCCATTGTTCATAATTATACAATACGGCTATTAAACAGACTGATGCGACCGCCACTTCCGGCTCGGGAAGTCGGAGCATTTACGGAAACCGCGCGCCCGCGACGACGAACATGAAACTCTCTCTCTCTCTCTCTCTCTCTCCCTCTCTTTTGCACTTTCTCTCTCTCTCTCTCTCTTCCTCATTTAGCCCTTCTCCCTTTGCACTTCCGGTCTCCTTCGTTCGCGGATTCCCTTCGTTCTTGAGGAAACCTTGAAAATCGACTTAACCTCAAAATTTTTCGAAATCCGTTTTATCGTCGAGGATTAAGATTCAAATGAAAAAGTCGAGTATCAGTCCCTGGAGAATTCATAAACGCAAACGATGATCCTTGAATTTTGAAATTTGAATGGTTAGTCTTCGAGAAAACCGCGTTTTAACGCGTCACGTGACGAAATTTTTTTTTTCTCTTTTCCTTCAAATTAAATATATATTTTTTTTTAATTTTGTAATTTAACCATTTTTTGTTTTATTTGAAATGAAAGAAACAAATTTTTGAATTTGAAATTAAATTTGTTTTTTTTTTTTAATTATAAATACATTTTTGTTTTTTTAAATTTGAAATTAAACAATTTTTTCTTCGATTATTGAAATTGGTTTGGGTTTGTTTGGGTTACGTTGCGATACTATTACTCTTGCAGAGGAACGGACCAACCGCAAAAACGGAAACGACCGAACGAAGCCGGAAATAAAACGTTGGGGCTCCTGAAGAGATCGAGAATGCTGAACGTGTCTGAGTACGGGAGTGGATTGGAGACTGTCAAAAAGACGAAAAAATAAATTGACTCGGTACTTGCCTTGTACGAGTGCAACTTGATTTGTGTGCTTATTTTTTGTTTTTCTTCGAAATAGTGAAAAAACGTTTTTACGAAAATACAACATATTTGTACATAACTAAAAATTCGGCTCGATTGTTATTTACAACAATAACAATGATAAATAAATAATAAATATAATAAATGAAAAATCAAACGAGAAAATTGTGGAATTGAAAAATCTCTTCTGAGGATATTATATATTTTTACGAAATTATTAAACTTGGCATGATTTTTATTCCCAACAACAGCAACAATACTAAAAATAATAATAATAATAACAATATTAATAATAATAATGATAAATAATGAAACGTCAATTTTTAAAAATAAATTATACAATCGAATAAATAATACAAAATTATACAATGCAAAGAAATACAAATACGGTGCAATAAAAAATAATAAATAATTTATAACAACAGTAATATTAACAACAATAATAATTAAAAAAATAAAAAAACCAATAAATTTCATCGTCTACGCAACAAAGAACCTGAACTGTCGAAATCCATGATAAATTGAAGAATAAAATTTAAATTATCGAAAACAATCAGCCTAAACAAATAATTTGTTAATTTGAACCAACACGAGAGACCTTTTACGGCAACCGTAGAGTCGAGGAACGACCACACGTGCGAAGGGTATGCAAACGTACCATTGTAATTTTCAAGGTCGTGGCACATCGGCCACGAGATTAATACCTTCGCAAAAAAAAAAAATCATCAAATTATTCTCATTACCCGTATGTACGCACAGCGTGCGTCCGATTAATGCGAACCGTAGAGAGGAGTGTGAATAAAGATGAAACGAATTCGAAAACAAAATAATAATAATAATAATAATAATAAAAAAATAATAATTATTATTATTAAAGGCGAAAAATGATCCGAGGCTTCAAAGGGCAAAAAAGGATTCGAGGGCTTTTTCTACCTCTCTCTCTCTCTCTCTCCCGCTCTCTTTCTTTTCTTCTCTCTCTTTTCCTACATTTTTTCTCTCTTTCGCTCATCAGAAGACACGGTGGTGATTCGCTCCCGGTGAATGAGAAAAAACGTAAGGACTCGTAACCGACGACGATTATTCATGGCCATTACCGATTTACGCATCCAGTTAAGAATATTTTTCGATCGGTTGCACTCCGTAGTATAAAACTCACGATATAATCATAATTTCGAATGAAATTTGCCAGCGATAATGCGCAACCAAGATATTCCACATCCGGTTTTAAGTCCTTTAGGTAAAAAGTGCAATTTTTATATGTAGAGGGCGTTCCAATCGCAATTTCAGTAACTTTCGTAACTAGTTTATTTCGTAACTAGTAACTGTAGTAACTAGCAACTTTTGTAATTAATAATTTTAGTGACTAGGGTACCTAGAAACTTTATTAACTAGCAACTAGTAACTATAGTAAGAAGTATAACCAGTAACTAGTAATTTTAGTAACTAGGAAGCTTACTAGTAACTTTACTAACTGTAGTAACTAGGATAACTAGTAACTTTACTAACTTTAGTAGCTAGAATAACTGGTAACTTTAATAACTTTATTAACTAGGATAACTAGTAACTTTCCTAACCTTATTAACTAGGATAACTAGTAACTTTCCTAACTTTAGTAACTAGGGTAACTAGTAACTTTCTTAACTTTAATAGCTAGGATAACTAGTAACTTTCCTAACGTTAGTAACTAGGATAACTAGTAACTTTACTAACTTTATTAACTAGGATAACTAGTAACTTTACCAACTTTAGTAACTAGGATAATTAGTAACTAGTAATTTTAATAACTAGTACCTTCTAATGTCAATTTAAGAAGTTGGCCTCTACGTCGTATTTAGAGGAATCGCCGAACTAACGCTTTCGCTGATTCCTTCAATAGGTCTCGGGGAGTGAAAAGAAAAAATTGTTGATTTACAGTTTTTTCTTCCTACCGAGCTGGCGTGTTGCACCTCGTGCGAAAGTGGATTCTGTTTGGAAACGCTTTAAGGGTACGCAGTCGAAAAAAATTAGCATTTTATAGGCGGTGCGCGTATACTTCATCCCGCAGGAGCGTTTTATTGGCATGTCGTGCGAAGAGGCCATAGAGACACTCGACTTCCAGACTTTCTATCTCTTTCTCGCTCTCTCTTTTTCGTCCTTTCTCTCTCTCTCTCTCTCTCTCTCTGTGGAATCGCAGAATGTCCCTGGAACCAACGATTCGTCGATAAAAACTGGATTGTCCTCAAAATAACAAAATGTACCGATAGTAAACGTTTTGTGAAATTTACTGTCCTCGAAATATACCAAAAGTGCCGATAGCAAACTTTTGGTAGAAACGGCTGTCCTCGAAACGGCTAACGAAACTTCTTGACAAGTAACCTTGCATTATTTACGGAATTGAAAGTCCTCAAAATAACCAATTTGCTCGCAGTAACCGTTAAATATATCGGAAAGTCCTCGAAATAACCAAACGTCCCGATGAATAAACTATGGAGAACGTTGTTACATAAAAAAATACAAAATTGTGCTGGTAGCTAACTTCTCCTGAAATGGACAGTCCTCAAAATAACCAAACGCGCCGTCTGTATACCTCGCGCAAATTTACCGGGTTCGAAATAACCCCGGGTCGTATGTGCATCAACGCTTCAATATCATTACCGGGGTATGGTGCCATCATCGTATACCTCTGATTTGCACATGCAACTCGGGTTGTATTAACCGGCACGATCCCTCGTTATTCCGCCTACGGGGTGTATCTCAACTCCTAGCGTTTCGTTCATCATCACCCCAGAACGGAACTTCTGGCAAAAAGTATTTTTTTAAACAATATTGTTGTTAATAATAATAAGAATATTATTAATAATAATGAGAATAATAATAATTTATTATAAATTTAAAATCAGTAGTTATTGTAAAATTAACAATAATTAATTTATCTTTAAACTTACGATTTATGTTTATTATAAAATGAATAATAATTTATGTATTTTTAAACGTACAATTAATAATTATAAAATATGTACGAATGAATTTATTATTAAATTTATTATTAAAATGTATTACTCAATTTATAATAATTAATTAAGTTTGAAATTTATCATTTAATATTAACAATATTAATAAAAACATGATTTTATAGTTTATCAAAAAAATGCACTTTTCCAAAATTGTCTCGTAAATATTTCACTGAATTTTGGAAGAGTGATTTTTGTATTATTATAAAATAATTATTATTGTAAAATTAATAATAGTTTATTTATTCGTGAACGTATAATTAACAATTATAAAATATATACTCATCAGTTTATTTCTAAATTTATAATAATTTATTTATAATTCAATATTAACAATATTAATGAAAGAATTATTTTTAGTTGATCGAAAAATGAACTTTTTTTCGTTTCGTGGAATATTTCAGCCGATTTTTGTTGCACGATAAAAGGAAAAAAAAAAAGAAAAAAATAATTGTCTGGATTTTGCTTCGAGACACCCTGTATTATGAGGAAAGGGAGGCTCGTAGTTGAGATGCACCGTGTACGTATATGATGCATCATGCATATTGCAGCCCCGGCAATTCTCGTACTCGTTCTCGCTCACCACGCTTGCAATTTCACGTCCATATTGCATCGCTTAAACTGACTACACCCTATCTCTCGCCCATTGGTTACTTAACGCGAGTGCTTAACTCGGGAGGTTTCGCGATACGTGTTAATCTTCCGGCCAGAATCACTGAAAATCCGTACAATCGATCGTTGTTCAACCCCCGCTCGGTGCAATTTCGTGCCCGCCCATCGCATCACCACTGGAAACCTACGAGCTTATTTGAATTTTACGATTACGAGAAAACAAAAAAAAAATCATAAAAAACAAAAAGTGGAAAACGGCAGAAATAGTTACACTCGAGGAAATAATGGATTTCGATGAACCGTCGATTGATGCATTTATCGAATTTTAAATTTGTTTATTATTATTTTGTTGAAACTTTATTGATTATTTTTTTTATTGAAAATTTATTAATTACTTTTTAGTTGGACTTTAGTTGATTTTTTAATTGTTTTTTTTTTTTAATTGAGGATTTAATTAATTGAATTGAATTATTATTAGTTTTTTTAAATTTGCAAAAAAAATAAAATTATTGAATTGAACATTTATTTATTATTTTTGTTTTATCGTATATCCATCCTTATTATTATTAACATTATTATTCGATTTTTTTTTATTTTATTGTTCGATTTTTTAATTTTTTCATGTGATTTTTTTTGTTGCATTTTTTATTTCATTATTTTATTTTACTTTTTTTATACGTGCCGGGATTTAGTTGATTAATTTTGATTTTTAAATCGATTATTTTTACTGCTCGATTTTTATATTCCATTAACGGATTTTTAAAAATCTTTAATTTCTCCGAGTGGTATTTTTTTTATTATTCATTCGCTACGCCGATATTCCCGCACAGTGTCAATTACGTTTTTAAGCACAGCTCGTATGGACGTTCGCGTGTCTCATTGGAATAACGCTCCAATGGGGGGGGGGAGCGGAGAGAGGTATGATTGGGGAAGAGTGATAAATAAGAAAAAAAAAACAACGATTATGATTTTCCGTAACGTCGGAGTTTTTTAAATTCTTTGGAAGCTATTTCCATCAGACATTCCAGAAAAATCATTAATTTTCGGTGGTTTATCAATCCATGTTTGGAAAAACGAATTTTATTTACGTTGTTTTTTTTTTACTTTTTGAAGGGATAATATTGTTTCGTAATGATTGTTGCGTTAAATGAAATTGAATTCAATTACGATCAATTAATTCAAATTGAATTGAATTGAATTTTTAAAAAATGTAGCGTAATTAAATGTAATAAAAATTAAATTATTTTAAATCCAATTTAATCGAATCGAATTGAATTGACTGAAATGAAATTGAATTAAATCAAATTGAATAAAATGAAATTGAATTTAATTGAAATTAAATCGAATCGAGTCGAATTGAATGAAAACAAAATTCAATAACATTTCAAGTCAATTAAACTCAATCGAATCAAATTAAATGAAATGAAATTGAATTAAATTTAAGTACAATTAAATTCAATCGAATCTAATTGAATCTAATAAAATTAAATTCAATTACATTCAATTAAATTCAATTCAATTCAATTCAATTCAATTCAATTAAATTCAATTGAATCGAATGAACTGAAATTCAATTATATCAAATCACATCAAATTAAATTCAAACGAATCAAATAAAAAATCAAATTCAATTAATTTCAAGTAAAATCCATCAAATTAAAGAGACGCGAAATATATTTCTCCGTTGCAACGAGCCATTCGAATTCGTCGTTCGAATTCTTCATACCCCCATGATTGTCCACGCGCATTTCTGCCCGTTACCAACAAGTGGTAAACTCCCAAGTTTACCATAATGGCCTATATACGTTAAACGTACGTACAGAGAGGCTGAAAAATTGTTCGCGTTACGAGCATTAACTCGTGATAATTCGTCGGTTGTGTGCAATACAGGTGGACTCGTGTTGGTCGTCGTTTCTGTTGCGACGTTGCATTGTCACGAAAGGCTTCGTGATTTTCTCGCACCGGAACAACGATAATGGCTCACATATCGCGATTACTTAACTACCATTATAATTAACACGCCGCGGTGCGTAAACTTTCCCAGGAGGAAAGTGAGAGTCCCGTGTGTGCAACGCTCGGAATCCTCGCTATAATCATTAGCTCGTGTACGCTTTTGCCTCTATATATATACATATATATATACATGCAACTTATTGTGACGAGATCCTCGGTTTTTCTTCTTTTCCTTTTTTTTCTTTCACGATTTTTGTTTGTTTTTTTTTGTTTTTTTTTTTTTTGGTTTGTTTCGTTCTTTTTTTTCCTTCTTGTTCTCTCGCGAAATATAACGAGCGTTGCCACGCCGTTGCCATCGCAATTATTATTTTTTTTTTCACACGCGATTATCCCCACACTTTTACACACCGCTGTGACAACTTTCCACCCCGAATTCAAATCCGGTACGTAACGCCACTCCGAGAATCATTAACAAATCCTAAACGATAAAAACATTTTTTAATCTTTGTCGCGTCCACTTGTCTTTCTTCGGAAATCTCGAATAATCTGATCTTTGGAAAATATGGTATTTCGAAATTGGGAATATTGGATTTTTACGGAATTTTGGCGAATTTTTTGAAATACGGTCGGTATTTTTGAAAATGGAGGTATCAGCAATTCGAAGAAGTTAAGGAAAATCGGGATTTGGCAAAGTTACGGATAACTGGGGGTTTTGGATATTTAATAAAAAGAGGAAGAAACGATCGAATTTTTAATGGTCGGATAAACGTTTGAAATAATTGTATTTGAAAAGTTTTGTAACACTTGCGAATATAGAATTCCGAAAATTCGAGTTTATTTAGAAAAAAGGATTTTGTAAATTTAGTGAATTCGTTAAAAATTGAATTTTGAAAATTCAGTTTAATTTCGATAGAATCGAATTCTGAAAATTTACTATAATTCAGAAAAATCGAATTCCAAAAGTTCAGTAAAATCCAGAAATAATCAAATCCTAAAAATCCAGTAAAATCCAGAAAAATCCGAATTCCGAAAATTAAAAAAAAAAAAAATCGTATTCTGACAATTCGGTCGAATAAAAAAATGATGTTGGAGTGCTCATTTTTACGAACCAAAATATCTCATTTAATTTTAAAAACAAATTAAATAAAATTCTTTACGACCGATATAACGATTATTTTAATTCGCGATTACGGAAATACAAAACTCGTGTCCATCGATGCATATTTCGATACGGTGTAAAAAAAAAAAACAAAAGAAAACCTAGTACATGTGAACGCGTTTTTTTTTTTTTCATTCCGGAAGTTCGTGAAAGTCGTTTTACCGTTTCTTTCCTCTTCCTCGTCTTTCGAGACGACAACGAGACGCGCGGATATTCGAGAGAACGAGTTGCGATATGAAAAAAAGAAGGGAGGGAAAAAGAGTGACGATTAAGATGAGATCCTGGCCGGGAAGAATTCATCGCGCGCGCTGTTTGTTTTATACATCCGGAAGTGCAACGGTGGCGGCGAGTGAAAGCATTGTTTGGAATAATTCTTACATATATACATATAAAGACATACAGGGTGACCGGAGAAGCGACGTCTAAAACTAGAATTTAAATGCCTTGTATTAAGGGGTATTCAAATCACCGCTGTGTATTGCCGCAATTTTAAATAAATCTTTTTCAATCAATTTTTCAATTTTTTTTAAATCAATTTTGGGAAAAACCCAAACAAACAAACCCAAACAACGATTTTCACCTTTCGATCAAATTTCAGTCGCCTTCGCTTAGTCTTAAGTAACCCATTATTTTTTAAGTGATATTCAACACTGTACTAATTAATTATCACGAAAAAAATATCCACAAACATCCATAGTAAAAAGAAAAAAAGAAAAACTTGGTTTTGCAAAAATTACGTAAATAAATCATTTTTAAAACTCCACCAAGAATAAAACATATAAAAAATTATTTAGAACGAAAATTACGAAAAGATCAAAATATTTCTACCCAGAGAAAAAAAAGAACAAAATTTACGTCGGACGAAAATGACGAACAAAAAAATTCAAACAATCCTAGTAATTTTGATACCCCTTAATATAAAGCATATAAATTTCACCGGTAATTTTTCAGTAATATTTAACATAACAGCAATTAATCATTACGAAAAAAAATATTCACGCACCCTCGTACTAAAAGAAAAAAAAAATAAATAAAATCTGTTCAGGCGTAAAATAAAAAAAAAAACATTATTTAAAAAATTCTAAGTATTAAACTACTAACAACTTTTTAAATGATCGATTTGATTGATTGGGATGATTAGGCTACCCCTTAATATATAGGGTCTAATTTCGTCTCTTTAGAAAGTTTCTTTTTTGGCCACCCTATATATATATATCGCATATTTATGTATAAATAAATATCATGTACAGAATTTATACAGCGAAGACAAGAAATTCACGTTCGTAGACACTTTGCACGTTGAACACCAGAGCGGCAAAGGTGTACAGCCTATGATGTATTTATTCACTGAATATAAAGTTGATAATTCGTTATCTGTATACACACGTAGAGAGAGGTTATGTGTTGTAGGATAATTAACCGATGCAATTAAGACATCTAAATTAATTCGTTATAAACAAGAGCGGGAGGATTGCGATCTGAATAGTAGCCGTAATTGCCCGGATTCTCACAAAGCTCGAACCGCTGAGCGTCGCGATTCGCGTGTACACACGTACCTGTACCTCAATCCACACATTTTCATTCCCCCAGTATAATCGAGGCGTTCCTCCGTTCCTGTTTTGCCCCCGTTCGCCCATTCGCTTATTTCCACTCTGACGTGCCCGTTGGAGTCCCGTAACTCCTCCGTGTACACGCACACGGGCATTGATACAGCCAGAATCACAAACACCCTCTGTCCGGGAAAACCGTGCACGGTTGTAATGGTTTTTAACTTGGGAAGTGTTAAAAATTTTTTTGTTAATAGCTGGAGCGACTAAAATGGTTTATAATGAGAGAGCATCACGGGGTGTATCATACAGCTTGAGAAGAATTTTTTTTCAATTAATTATACCCAGCGGTTTCAGAGTTTTCCCGTACACGCTCTTACCCAACAGACGGTTTGGGGTCCAGCGGATCTGACAGGGAAATGCGCTTATTTTTTTTTCTCCCGTGATTGAAATTTCGTATACTAGTAGTGGAGTGGGTATATAATGGAAAAAATGATTTTCCTAATTGTACATTTTTAAATTTTTCATCATTGTTAATTCGTAAATTTTTTATAATACGAATTTTTTAATGTTTTCTTAATTCCTCGTCTCTTGTTTTCTCCAATTGTAAATTCTTTTTTTCTGATTATAAATGTTTTGTTATTTTTCTGAATATTTAATTTCTAAATTTTGATAGTAATTTTATTATTTTATTTTATGTTTATTGAATTTTTTGAAACTTAACAAAAAATTTGTTTGGAAATTAGAAATTGAACAATATTTCCAGAATTCAATGTTTTGTTTTCCTTGAAATATTAAATATGAAGGTAAATAATAGATATTAAGTAATGAACGAAAATTAAATTGAACAATAAACAATTAAGTTTTAAAAATCCATAATAAATTCAACAAATATTTAATTAATGGAAAAAATATTTAAAAAAATTAATAAAGCGAATATTAAATAACAATAATTTTATATGAAATATTAAACGATGAAAAAAATATAATAAAATTGCATTATCCTTCGTGTACGAAATTTGACAATGGCGCTTTCACGATAATCACTCGGCAATTCTAATCGCGAAACAATTTCATTTCCTATCGCATTAATTACGCACTCGCATACGAATAAACGAGAAATCGTCATTGTGGGGTTCGCACACTCGTACATCGTACTTGTGAGTGCAATAAATTTTGCACTATGCCTTGAGAAATCCTCGCGGACTTTCTTTTCGCACCGCTCGAAACGACACATGAGATCGCGCGCTCCAGCTCCGGTAATTACGTCGAATTGACGACGATTCTATTTTTTTAAATGGCGAAACTCTTGCCCCGAAGTGACGTCAGCGGTGAACATTGCGAATTTTAATTATTCCGGCCAATCGCTGCTGATCGACATTTTTCTTTGTTTTGTTTTCGACAATTTTGTTACAGCAATTAAAGATAAAAAATTTTTTTTTTTGATATGTCTTTTTTTCGAAATTTTATTTCGAGGTTGTTTGGCTGCTTTTATTTATAGATATTTAAAGGGTGACATCACTTTGTTAATGAAAAATATGTAATTTTTGTATATTTATCTTTTAACAAAAAGGTTTTTGAAAAAATTGTTTGGGTTTGTTTGGATAAACTTTGCTTTTATTATTATAAAATAATTATTATCATAAAATAAACGATTATGAAATAAAAAAATCATAAAATCGAACGTTATAAAATCCATAATTAGAAAATAAAAAATTATAAAATCTATAATTGAAAAATAAAAAATTAAAGAATCGAAAACGATAAAATAAAAATATATAAGATCGAAAATTATAAAATCCAAAATAATAAAATCAAAAATTATGAAATTGAAACTGACAAAATAAAAAATTATTAATAAATCATTGAAAAATTCTTAAATAATTAATGGATCATTGTTCCATCAAGAACGACAATTCTCCAAGCTTTCAAGATCTTTACCAATTTTTTAACAACAATGGACTGACACTCCATCATCATGGAATAATATCCAGGAATAAAAAAAATTTATTTTGAGCTCAAATTAATATTTTGGCCAGGTGTTTCGTCCCCAAAAATGGAGTCTGTAGCATTGCGTACCCCAGGTCAACGGTTAATCCGGCACTGAGGGTGACCGTTTCCGGTTGTCGCGAAGGGCGTTGAAAGACCTGTTCTGATAAAACGGGGGAAAAAGCAGAGAACGAGAAAAATTGAAGAGAGGAAAAAAAGGAGTGTGAGGAGGAAACGCGAGGGGTGAAAAAAGAAGGGAGGGATCTCGGAAATTATTCCGATATGAAACTCATCCCCCTTGATGCGGTTGCGTCAAAGGAGCCAATTTAAAGAACCCCCTCCAAGATTATCAGCTCTCCCTCATCGTTCGGGAATGTGCGCGCGCACCCTCAACCCTAACCTCTTTTTTCCTCCCTCTCTTTCTTTCCCTCTCTTTCCGGCAGTTCATTTGGTTACGATCGCAAACATGGCGGATAAGCAAGAGAAAGAAGCAAATGAAAAAAAAAAAGGGATGAAAATGTACGTTCAGATTGGTAAACTTCCAGGTAATTTGTCCCTCCATAGCTTTGAATCTCTTTAAAGGAGGTTCTTCCACTTTCTCTCTCTTTCTCTCTCTCTCTTTTGCCATCCTTCTGTATTCCCCTTCCCATTAACCTTTTTTAAATCCCTGGCTCGCCCTTTTTCTCATCTTTTAATCCCTCAGAATGTTTCATCGGAATTCTGCTTCCGTCCATGTTCAAAGCTTTGGTTATTTCGGGGACACTAAACTGAAGTCGTCCGCGATAGCTTAATATTGGGATCAGTGTCTTTATCCATTATTTTTGGTGGCCCAATGTTGGGCTGAATATTGGAATTTTTCTTAGTGGCCCAATATTGGAATTTTCGTTAATAGTCCAATATTGGAATTTTTCTTAGTGGCCCAATATTGGAATTTTCTTTAATAGTCCAATATTGGAATTTTTCTTAGTGGCCCAATATTGGAATTTTCCTTAGTAGCCCAATATTGGGCCCAATATTGGATTTTTCATCAATAGCCCAATATTTGACATTCCCTCAGTAGTTCAATATTGGAATTTTCATCAGTAGCCCAATATTGGGCCCAATATTGCAATTTTTTTCGATAGCCGAATATTTGAATTTTTCTCAATAGCCCAATATTTGAATTTTCCTTAGTAGCCCAATATTGGGCCCAATATTTGAATTTTCTTCAGTAGCCCAATATTTCAATTTTCCTTAGTAGCCCAAAATTGGGCCCAATATTTGAATTTTCCTCAGTAGCTCAATATTTTAATTTTCCTTAGTAGCCCAATGCTGAGTCCAATATTGAAATTTTTATAGTAACCAAATATTGGGCCCAATGTCTTCAACCTTGGATTAAATGGAGGCATATTCAGATAAAGGACATTGGAAGGTCACGTTCGTGGACCCAACGATCCAATTGGAGAACTTTTGAAGTCCTTAAACTGGAATTTTCCTTAATAACCAAATATTGGGCCCAATATCTTCATCTTTAAACAAACGAACGCTTTAAAGTTCAAAAAAAGAATTTTGAAAGGTCGGGTCCTTGGAATCTTTCCTACTGGCGAACATCCGAAGCCTGTCCCCGAAACGACCGGGTGTTCTCAAAATCGTCGTAACTTCGATACAACGGGTTAAAAATCGGCTAATCCCACGCGCGTTTTCCATTTCGAGAAACGCCAGATAAAAACAACAACAACAAAAAAAAAAAACGATCTCATCAACGACTCGGGAGGGTTGGAGTGCCGGAGCGAAAACTTCGTGATTAAAGGTGTTTCGGATCGTTAAGTTATTTCTGCTCGCCCGAGTAGAGAGTTTTTTTTATCCCCCATCAAAGGAGTATATCCGAGCTTTTTTTTTTGCTTTTCTCACCCTCTCGCCCTCTTTGCCCTTTCTTCCCTCATCCCTCCTTCCCTTCCTGCCCGTCTTTTTTTTCTTCGGACTTAATTTTTTTTTCTCCAACTTTTTCTTTTTTGCTTCTTTCCCATGGGTAATAAATGAAGAATATCAAGGTGCAAACCTACCAGAGCTTCGATACCCGACGAATAATACGCGGATGAAAATTGCCGCGAATTATCGCGCCAACTTTTATTGGCCGCCAAGAAATTCCAATTTTCGTTTTATTTCTCGCAGTCTTGCGGTCTTTTTTTTTTGGAGGGGCGGGGGGGGACAACAAAAACGAACAAAGAGACATTTGCGTTCGACGTTATTTCCTCGTTCGAAATTCAGCGCGAAAGAGGCCGCCAAATATTTATCCGGCAACGCCACGGGCAACCGAATTAAAAACAATTTTCGTACATCGCCTCATTCGCACGGAGAATCGAGAGGGATCCGGAATGGGAACTCCTCCTCGTTGTTACGCCGAGAAGACGAAAGGAATCCTTTATCCCGTAACCCCGGGCGCAAGAACCGCGTGCGCTTATAAAAGCGTTTGCCAACGCCGAGGCTAAAACTCGTTTCCCGTTCCCTCGATTGTTTGCGTTATTTTTTTTTCTTTTTTTTTTTTTTTCATTTTTTTTCTTGCTTTTTGGCTCGAGGTCTTGGACGGTTCTTAGACTAGAAATTCTAGTAGTGAAAATACGTTTTTATATATTTTTTAATATATTTACGAGGTAATTTTGGAAAAATAAAGTGACTTTTCAAATTTGGTCCCTAGGTATGTGGAAGGTCCGTTTGTTTTTGGTTCGTCACGGTATATGTGTACACCAAGCGTATGCTGACGTTATCAGCTGTTTCGAGTTTTTAGTTGATTTTTGATGGTTTTAATAGATTTTTATCGATTTTTCATAGATTTTTTATAGTCGTGATAGTTTTTATTGATTTTTCATAGGTTTGAAAGATTTTGATAGTTTTTTATATTTTTGATGAATTTTTATAGATTTTTCATTGCTTTGCTAG
The DNA here is from genome assembly GCA_030523105.1 of Ophioninae sp. A BG-2022a. Lineage (NCBI taxonomy): Eukaryota > Metazoa > Arthropoda > Insecta > Hymenoptera > Ichneumonidae > Ophioninae sp. A BG-2022a. The sequence continues at coordinate 5,008 of JAPYZI010006266.1, read as the reverse complement.
ATTTTGATAGATTTTTTATAGTTTTGATAGATTTTGATCAATATTCGATAGTCTCGATACATTTTGATACATTTTTGACAATTTTTGATAAATACTGAAGCCGACGAAATGGATATCGATGAATAAATCTATATATTTCGAGATAATTAGATAAGTTATTTCACAAAGATATTTATAAAAGTTATTAAATAAAAAAGTTACAATTTTTTTAACAATATACATAATAATTCAATAAATATTTTTAATAATATAAATATTTATATTAATTATGTCATTAAATATTTACAAAAAAATATAGAATAGTAGTAATAATAATAATAATAATAATAATAATAATAATTTCTCATCGAATTATTTTTCGTGGCACGTTACAATACCCTCCGGAGTACCAACAGTCTCAATTAGTCTTTGTTCGGTGTCTAACGAACGTATTGTTAACACACGTATAAAACGATAAATAACGATCCGTAAACCATTTACCGTCTAATTACTTCCTGCGATTTGCCGCCAGGGCCAGCACACTCTTGAGTGCGAAGCAATCAACGAACTTGATCTTTCAAGCCGGTGAGATAATATAATAATAATCGCGGGCGACTCGCGATTATCAAGAGATTCGCTAGTCTTTTATCAATAGTCTAATTTTTATATCGAACCATTCGATTTTTGGTAAATTTTTACCAAAAACTATATATATATCAATTGTTTTGTTTCAATTTTTAGTAACGTTTTAACAAAAATCATTTTTAAAAAATCAAGCTTTTCAAATTAATTTTTTTATTAGCAGACAGATGACCGCAAAGTCGAAAAGTCACGATACATATATATATATATATATATATATATATATATATATAATATATAAAAAACATATAACGAAAAAGATATTGATGAATAAATCGATATTTTTCGAAATTAATAGAGAATTATTTTAATAAAAATAAAAAGATCAATAAAAAGTGAATACATAAGTTTACAATTAAGTTAATAAAAATAAGTAAATATATATATAATAAAAATATATAAAAATATTTAAAAAATATATAATAGCAAGAATTATCAAAAACAAAAATCAAGCTTTTCAAATAAATTTTTTTATTGACAGTCGGATGAACGTAAAGTCGAAGAGTCACTGTATATGTATATATATATCGTGACAAACCCAAACAAACAAATAATATATATATATATGTATATATATATGTATGAAAAAAAGGTTGATTATGTTTCTCCTCGTGTCTGGACAGCAAGAAGAATGTGGTGTGACCGTCGATGCGTTAGCGCGTCAATTCGTCCAATGTCGGTTTTATAAAGCCTACAAAGTATCGCGGTCACACGAGGTTGCTTCTGATGTACCTCGGATACTCGTTGCACGAACATACGTGTCGATACGTACACGCGGAGGAACCTCGACGACGAATCAACTCAGAAGTATGCGATTTGTATTATACATTATACATATATTTATACAGGGTGACTCGAAATATGACGTAAAATGTGAAAAATATTGATATCTTTCGTGATTTATGTTCTATGATTGTTTGGGTTAGATTAGGTTTTTAACAATTTCGTTTAGCAACTTTTTTTTAGGAACAGAAAAAAAGGGGGTTAATTTGAGGGGTTGATTGTTTGGGTTTGTTTGGGTTTTTAACAATTTTGTTTACCGATTATTTGTTAAAATAAAAAAGAACGGTAGGAAATTTAAGGGACTCATTATTTGGGCATTTGCCTATTTTTTTTAACAATTATTTCTCGAAATCCCCAAAAAAAAAAAACGTAGTATATTTAAGGGATTGGTTTTTTGGGTTCGTTTGGGTTTAGTTGGGTTTTTAGCAAATTTTTTTTATCAAGTATTTCTCAAAATTCCAAAAAAAATGTAGTCAATTTAAGGGGCTCATTGTTTGGGTTTGTAGCAATTTTTTCTACCAATTATTTCCCAAAATTACAAAAAAAAAACGTAGTAAATTTAAGGGGCTCATTGTTTGGGTTTGTAGCAATTTTTTCTACCAATTATTTCTCGAAAACCCAAAAAAAAAAACATAGTAAATTTAAGGGATTGATTGTTTGGGTTTGTTTAGATTTTCAACAATTTATTTCATCAATATCCCGTGAAAAAACAAACAAAAAAAAATTGTTATAAATTTAAGAGGTTGAGAGCGATATTTCTTGTTTTTGTGACTTTTCGAAGCACCCTGTATATATAGAAACAAATACGTACGCGCTTGACCGCTCGGCCATTACGCTCTCGATCTGGTCGTATCGATTTGGTAATTCGATCGTCCAACCCGTGTCTCCTTAAGGTTTCGTTCCGTCCGAGAGACGTGCCCGCCTATGGGATCTCTTTCGATCAGCCAGGCATCGATTTCTGTGTATTCATTTTTATTGGAATCCTTCATTATACCTCAGGCTGGATGTCAGACGGGGCTTGATGTCATTGGTCATTGGGATCTCGGTATGCGGTATAAAAATCCGACACATGCGACATCCACTTTTGTTCAACGTCACTTTTTATCTCTACTTATTTGCATAACACATTTTTGCGGTTCGTCTTTCCGTTCCGAGATCGGGAAAGATCGAAATCTTCATCCTTCCCGATCGTTAAAAATATTAAATATGTAAACATAAAAAAAAAAAATTTATCTATCAATATTATCTAAACAATTACATTTTTCATTTTTATTTATCATTGGATTATAAAAAATGTAACAAAAATATAAAAAATGTTGTAACAAATGATGATTTTATGAAATTATCATAAATATGAATAAAATATATATAAATAATAATAATAATAATTCAAGTAAAAACATCAAACGAGAAATAAATGAAAAATAAAAATGGGAAGTAAAATATAAATGAACAAAATTACTCGAGAATTAAACAAATGAAGAATTAAACAAAATTAAATAAATCAGCAATGCTAATAAACGAAAAAATAAAAATAAAATTAATTCAAGCAATTCAACGATGCAATTTTCAAATTACAATTCTTTTCAATTTTTTTCTTCAAAACTAAAAAACAAAAAAAGCAAAAAATTAGCTATCTACACCTGTCACTAAAAATCCCCCAAAAAGTGAAATCCCTAGAAACCCCAGATTTTCATTATCCATTCCTCATCCACCCCAAAAAAACAACAATTTCCATTCTCAAATCTCTTATAACCTACAACTCCAATAATTTATCAAAAAATCCTCGAGCACGAAATTTTCATGAATTGTTCAAGCTGTCAAATAAATTTGACAGTAATGCCGCGATACAAACGTGAAAGGAGTACCATCCAAAAATTCCGGAGATTACGTGGAATTATGCAAATCTTGTGGCATTGTTAAGTGTGTGCTCGTAGCCTCCTTCAACCCTCCACCTCCTCTCATTGCTACTGTGGGTCCAGGATAAGGGATGTTTTTCGTTTTATTGGAGCAGAGGTCTCCAGTTGCAAATAGGGCTGAAAAGAGACAACACGGAGGTATCCTGGAGGTCAAACAGAGAAAAAAAAAATAACGGCGAGGAAGAAAGAAAGAAAAAGGGCCCCAGGGGTCGGGGGGTTTAGAAAAAGGGTCAGAAAAAGCGAAATGGAGAAAAAAAGAAAGAGCCTGAACGTCGCCGACCTCGCGGACTATCCGCCCTCGTATAACCGCGAAACAAAAGCTTACCTAAAGCCGAGACAAAGGGAGATATAATACAGCGCCCCCTTCCCTCCCCCCGACCCCCACGACCCTCCGAACTTCCTCCAACGCCCATCTTCCTAAAATACATATACGTACATTTTTGCACTGATATGTGTACGGACACTTTCGTTTGGGTTAGGTACGTTCTCCCACGTGGTCACGTAATGGAAGCACTGATTGCGTTACGGGGCAGGGGGAGGGGGAGGGGCTGGGGAGTTGCTGAGACAAGACCAGGACGATGGAAATGGCTGCGGTGGTGAGGAAGAGCAGGGAGGGGAGGGGATGAGGAGGAAAGAGGGTGGGGGGGGGTACATGCAAGGATTTAACTGCTTCCAACGGGCATTACTCTCTTTTGCCACTGTGGAATCAGCTTTCTTTTATTCCCACCGGACGATGGGTGAGTTTGCTCCAGTTTTGTTTTTTTTTTGTTTTTTTTGTTTTTTTTTTTTTTTTTGGATTAGTAGTGGGAGAAGGGACGACGAGGGGTGGAGTGCATTTATGGATTTGGAAAAGAAGAAGACTCGGGATTATGGTTTTTGGGTTTTTTGAGTGGGGTTTCCTGTTTTTGAATTTGAATTATTTTGGGGAGGGGAGTTGGGGATAATAGGGTTTTTTTTTTGGGTTTTGAAAGGGGAGCTTGGAATATTTGGGAAGCAAATGCATATTTGGATTTTGGAAATGTTGATCAGGGGATTTCGAGAAAAATGTGTTTTTGGATTTTGAAAATGCAGCACGGAAGGTTTGAGGGAAATGTATATTTTTTATTTTGAAAATAAAGCACCGAAGATTTGGAGGAATGGGTTTTTGAATTTTGAAAATCGAGCCGGGAAGATTTGAGTAAAATGTATTTTAGTATTTCGAAAATGCTGCGTGGGTGCGTCTGCGTATATGTACGTGTGGATATATGTATCGTCGATCGTTGTGATTACTACAAACCAATTTTTTTTATTTTTGGGAAAGACTTTTGAAAATTCGTGATTTTTGAGATTCTGGAAAATGGCCGGGAGAAGTCGAACATTTTTTTGTTCGGTTTTTAAGCCCTTAAAAGAGTCTATTTAATCGGAAATTTTCTACTGATTACGAATATGCCCGAGTTTTTGTGGAAAGTGCTCAATTAGACCGGGAAAATGGGAAAACGGGTTCTAAAATATCTTTTGGTCATTTTTCCTTGGAAATTCTGGGGTTTCGGGGAAATAAATGGTATATTCGTATTCAGGGGACAAAGTTACATCGAAATGGGTCAATTAAAAAAATATTAAAAATCAAAAATTTTTTTCGATTTTTGGGCAAAATACGTTTTTTTACCAAATCATCGATAACTTTTTTTCCTTTGGGATTTGGTACT
>JAPYZI010006264.1:0-14688 GCA_030523105.1 Ophioninae sp. A BG-2022a | reverse complement strand
GTTTGTTGGGGTTTCAAAGAAACAAAACGTAGTTCGTTTGGGTTTGTTTGGGTTTCAAAGAATCAAAAGATGGTTTGTTTGGGTTTCAAAGAATCAAAACGTGATTCGTTTGGGTTTGTTTGGGTTTCAAAGAATGAGAAGGTGGTTTGTTTGGGTTTATTTGGGTTTCAAAGAATCAAAAGGTGGTTGAATAAAGGTAGCTAAAGCGTAAAGTTCAGACCTCTCCGTTTTCCGGTGGATCGCCATTACCGAAGGTCGACGTTATCACCAGAAGTAAAGCCTCGTGCTCAATATTACTGATATCGTACTCTGCCATACTCAACACTTGAGAATGAAAAGCGTGTCCGAGAAGTTCTCCCAATTTCTCAGCGTACATTTGCGACGTCCCGGTTTCCGTTGCGAATAATACCGTCGCCTTGATTCTCCGAGACAATGCACGTCCAAACAACTTCGAAGTAAACTTGACAGCTCTGGAAACCGTTCGAATCAATATAAATAACAAACGCTCAGTGAAAAGTCTTTTGCCTTCCTGACCTCATTTATTAACAAATATAAATAGAATTTTTATTTGGTTAAAAATGTCTATGCTATTATTTATAAATATCGACAAAATTTGAATTTTTTTTCACGATAACTTTTTTTTTATTTTTAGTAATTTTTCATTTTTATTGTTGACTGTGGCGAAACAGTTTTTTTTGTTTGGGTTTGTTTGGGTTTGTTCGTGATCTAATTTATTCATAAATATAAATAGAATTTTTCTTCTTTTTAAATCACTATAATATTTTATTTATTTTAAGTAATCTTTTTTTTTTATCGTTGACTGTAGCAAAACAGCTTTTTTTTGTTTGGGTTCGTTTGGGTTTATTTGGGTACGTGTTTTTTTTTTCTTTTTTTTTTTTGAAAATAGTGAATGTTTCTGCATAAATCTCACCTCGCTATTTGTTTGAAGTGAAACTTCCTGCGTGGCTTTTTCGACGTCGATTTTTTGTCTCGGCCTTTTTTCCACACGTGGGTTTTCCAAGCTGGCTCCTGTATAAAAAATTCAATAATCAAGTTTCCGATTATTCTTAATAATAAATTCGATGTAATATTCATGGACAACAATTTCGATTGTTTTTTTCGAATAAAATTTTTGCGAATGGAAAATATTAATTTTTATTTGATTTGGATAGTGAATAAAACATTTTTGCAAATGGAAAAAATTAATTTGTACATTATTTGGATAGTGGATAATTCGACTGCTTTTTGAGAGGAAGAGTAATTTAATTAACCTGAGCATCGTAAGCTGGCTTAAGATGATAAAGTGCCATTTCTTGATGAAAAACAGTCGTCGCAGAACCGGATATCGGAGGTACGATCCACAACCAATCGGCCGGACAACCCTTTCGTAGACGCATCTCGTTCTCGTAATGTTTCATGAAAGATTCCGAGGCGGTATGATGATCCACGATCGTCACATTTTTCATCTTCGTTTTATTTTATCGAAACCCAAACAAAGTGTGAAAAATCGTGAGACATTTATTCGACGAAAAAAATTCGGTAATTTTTTTTTTTTATATCATTTTTCATAAAAATTACAAATTTTGAATAAAAAATTTACAGTTGAATTACATTTCCAATAAAATTACAAATCAGAAAATAAAAATTTACAGTTAAATTAATTTTAATAAAATTACAAATTTCAAATTAAAAATTTCCAGTAAAATCAAATTTTCGGAAAAAACTAAATTTCCAATAAAATTACAAATTTCCAGTTTCCAATAAAATTGAATTTCCAATAAAATTAGAAATTCCAATCTAAAAATTTCCAGTAAAATCAATTTCCAATAAAATTACAAATGTCAAACAAAAAATGTCCAGTAAAATCAAATTTTCAGAAAAACTAAGTTTCCAATAAAATTACAGATTTCCAATTTCCAGTAAAAATTTCCAATTTCCAGTAAAATTGAATTTCCAATAAAATTAGAAATTCCAATCTAAAAATTTCCAGTAAAATCAATTTCCAATAAAATTACAAATACCAAACAAAAAATTTCCAGTAAAATCAATTTCCAATCAAATAAAAAATAGCAAACAAAAAATTACCAGTAAAATTCAATATCCAATCAAATATCAAATTTCAAATAAATTTTTCAAATACTTAATTTAATTTTCAAATACCCAATCTTCAAATAAATAAGTTTTAGTATAAAAACTCGAATAAATATTATTTTCCAGTAAAATGACAAATGTTAAATAAATTTGTTTCAATAACGAATTTAACATTCAAATAAATAATTGAAATATCTCCCCGTCATTTTCTCTTACAGAGAACTTATAAGCGTAATAAAAAAAAAACATTATTTATAACAGTACTTCCGTATCAATATATTTTTATGTAATCGTTAACTCTCAACTTTTATTTATTTATTTTTTTCGAAAAGCTGTTAACTTCGTAATTTCTCGGGGCGAGAGTGTTAAAAATCGTTGATGAAAAGAAGGTAATAAATCAATGAGAATTCTTGAATTATTAGCGCGTGTATCGTATTTTCGCTGAATAACGAGAAGACGGAGTTTTCGTTACCTGAAAGCTATAAAGAACAGCGACATTGGCTTCAATCATGGCTTTGTCTTTAAAAAAGAAAAAAAAAAAAAAAAAAAAAAAAAAAAAAAAAAAAAAAAAAAAAAAAAAAAAAAAAAAAAAAAAAAAAAAAAACAAATTGAAAACGTGTTCGGAAAAAAGGAGATAAAATCGCAAATGAAAAATGATGATGTATCGAAGACAGGGGAGAATACGCGCACCTCGAGTAAATTGTACCGGTTGACGTCGCAAAGATCGCGAGAACCGATCTCGGTGCTCATGTACCATCCGTTGAAGGGAGCAGCTGTGAATTCGAGGCCACCGCAATCGAAAACCATTCCCGAAACAGCTGGCACGGCGAACCATTTCAGTTTCAATTCCTCGAACCATTCTAACCTGAATAATCGTTAAAATGAAATATTTAATAAACATCTAACGAAAGTCGAATTAATTATGGTGATTCGATAACGATGAGTTTGTTTGGGTTTATGAATACGGAATATGGAAAAAAAAATGGATATGGAAAAAAAACTGTTTCGCCACAGTGAACAATAAAAATAAAAAATTAATAAAAATAAAGAAATATTATCGTGATTTAAAAAAAATTCAAATTTTTTCGATATTTATAAATAATAGTATAGACATTTTTAATCAAATAAAAATTCTATTTATATTTGTATGAATGAGCGATAGTGATTCGATATCGACGAGTTTGTTTGGGTTTGTTTAGGTTTGTTTGGGTTTGTTTGGGTTTATGAATTTAAACAATGTTGTGAATGAACGATGATGATTCGAAATCGATGAGTTTGTTTGGGTTTATGAATACGGACTAACGTTGGATGAACAATCGGCACTTCGAGGACGAGCTCGCTGGGTATATCGAAATAATCAGGATCGTGGCCATTGGCGGACAAGACGAGGGGAAGAATATCGAATCGCGTTTTTATGCCGCTTCTCGGACCTCTCCATCCCAACTTCGTGCAAATCTGCAAAAAAAAAAACAAAAAAAAAACGATCGATCGGTAAATCAGTATCACGGAAGACAAAAAATAATATTTCGTGATTAGCAAGAACGTTAGATTTTTTATAAGCTCACATCCGTAAATTCGACGTTCGCGGGGTCCCCGAGTATCGTTCCGTCCTTGTTCTTATATCCGGCGTAGGCGATCAATTGTTGATTCCACACTCGGAAATCGTGTTTTCCGTCGGTACGCTGGGGAAATATAGTTATGGCGGACCTGCGATAGCCGAAAGGACAATAGACAGAGAAACTTCATTATACAAAAACGATAATTGTTTTCTCGCATAATCAACTATTGGGACAAACAAGCTCTGTCCATTTTTCGATCCAATTGTCAAATTTACCCAAAAAGAATTTGGACTTTATTTCGGGACGTTGCAGTATGAAAAAAAAAAGACAGTTTTATAAACTACCTGATGTATGGATACAAATGGTCGCTTCAGTAAAAAAAAAAGTACAGCGAATCGTGACTACCTTATGTTTCCTTTGTTGGTGCCGTACTTGATTCGATTGTTTGGGTTTGTTTGGGTTCATTTGGGTTTGTTTGGATTTTTTTTTAATTTTATTTGGGTTTGTTTGGGTTTATTTGGTTTTTATTCGGGTTTATTTGATTTTATTCGGGTGTGTTTGGGTTTATTTGGGTTTGTTTGGATTTTTTTGTTCTATTTGGGTTTGTTTGGAATTTCTTTTGGTTTTATTTGGGTTTGTTTGGGTTTATTTGGTTTTTATTCGGGTTTGTTTGGGTTTATTTGGGTTTGTTTGGATTTTTTTTTGTTTTGTTTGGGTTTATTTGTGTTTGTTTGGATTTATTTGGATTTTTTTTTTGTTTTATTTGGTTTTGTTTGGGTTTATTTGGTTTTATTCGGATTTGTTTGGGTTTATTTGGCTTTGTTTGGGTTTGTTTGGTTTTGTTTGGGCTTATTTGGGTTTATTAGGTTTTTATTCGGATTTATTTGGTTTTATTCGGGTGTGTTTGGGTTTATTTGGGTTTGTTTGGATTTTTTTGTTTTATTTGGGTTTATTTGGGTATGATTGGATTTATTTGGATTTTTTTGGTTTTGTTTGGGCTTATTTGGGTATGTTTGGGTTTATTTGGGTTTGTTTGGGTTTATTTGGGTTTGTTTGGTTTTTATTCAGGTTTATTTGGTTTTATTCGGATTTGTTTGGGTTTATTTGGGTTTGTTTGGGTTTATTTGGTTTATTTGGCTTTGTTTGGATTTATTTGGTTTTATTTGGGTTTGTTTGGGTTTGTTCGGGTTTATTTTGGTTTGTTTGATGTATCCGTAAAAACAGTCGCTTCAATTAAAAAGTACAACAAATCATGAATACCTTATGTTTCCCTTGTTAGTGCCGTATTTGATGTGATTGCATATTGCCTCAAACATACCGCTCGTTGTTGTCACGTATCGGCAATCGAAAACCTGCAAATTGATAACGCGTGATTGAACAAAAAGCTAGAACGCCGAAAACGATCCTAAAAGCTTATAATTATTGAAAGCTGGTCGAGGTATCCTCTCTTCGAATAGCACAAGAAATAGCATCACGATGAAAAGTTACCTGGAGTTTGGACCACTGTATACGACCGATGCAACGAGCCGCGTTTCTCCACGCCAATTTAGCACCGAATACCAATTCGGTTTCGCTCAATTGATAAGTCCCGGTTGTAACGACTTCTTTCTGAACGCTTTCCCAACGTAACCGATGCGCATCGCTGTTCACTCTGAAATACAAAGTGGATCGAGTTACCGGAAACGAACACGTTTCTTCACGAGGCTATTAGTAAATTTGATTAAATTCATTGATCAAATTTATTAGTTTTATTAAATTTAATTAAATTTATTAGTTTTATTAAATTTAATTAAATTTTATCAAATTAAACAAATTCAATTAAATTTGTCAATTAAATGGATCGATCAAATTAATTAAATTTGTCAATTAAATGAAGCGATCAAATAAATTAAATTTGTCAATTAAATAAATGTATAGAACAAATAAATAAATAAATAGAATTAATTAAATTTGTCAATTAAATGAATTTCATCAGTTAATTCAATCAAACGTCAATAAATTCGATTTCATGATTTAAAAAAAAATTTACTTCGATAAATCTTCAATTTTAATAGGCAAATAATTTTTCATTTGATCCAATGTATTTTTAATTCGATGAATAATTGAATTAAAAATACATTGGATTAACACAACGCGTTATTAATTTTCATGTCAATTATTTTACGAGTTTGAAAATTTGTTTAAACAAGACCTTCTAATCGAGGAGAAATACTGCTCCAAAAAATCCTTAGCGTGAAGAAGAATTTCATCCTTGGTTCGGGGCTCCGTTCCGTGGACCGGAAGTGACATTACACTCCCGAGACATACTTGGTTCGAGCACAGAGTTTTCTGAAAATAAAATAATTAATCACACACTCGCGTTCAATTCTTTCGATAATAATCGGAGATTAAAAATTAAAAGTAAAATATTTCTTTTTTATAAAAACAAATTTATAAAATCGATCTCTATACAATAACAATTGGGAAAAACATTTTGTTGAAAATATGAGAAAGAAAAGTAATTTGAAAATCCGAAAAATCCAAAAATGTTATCAATTACGAAAAAAAACAATGTTTTATCTTTTTTTAATTTTAGTTCGCTTACAACCCGATACGTAAGTTTTTTTTATCCACTCTGCGTGACCCACTTAAAATAAAAAGAGAGAAAATATTGTTTTTTTTCGAAATTGGTACATTTTTGCCCCATCTAAGCGGGATCAATTTGACAGCTATGATATCTACTATAAAAACGATATAGAAGGTAAAATCGCCTGCGGTCACAAGGTCAGGGGAGGAGTTGAGGAAAAAAAGGGAGTTAGAGGGGAGAGCTGGAAGACGGGTTTGGGGTTCGTAAAACAGAAAGGGCCTAAAAACAACAAAAAAAAAATAAAAATAAAAAGCTCTAAAAGATATACAAATAAATGCCAAGGCTCTAAAAAAAATAAAAATAAATTCGAAGCCTTTAAAAACAAAAAAAAACAATAAAGGCTCCAAAAACAAAAAACAAATAAAAAGAAAAAGCTCAAAAAAATTAAAATAAACAGCTCTAATACAAAACATAAATTCGAAGGTTCTAAAAACAAAAGAAGTTGAAATAAAAAGTTCTAAAAAAGATTAAAATAAATTCGAAGGCCCTAAAAAAATTTAAAAATAAATTCGAAGCCTTTAAAAACAAAAAAAAAAACAATAAAGGCTCCAAAAACAAAAAAGAAAAAGCTCTAAAAAATTAAAATAAACAGCTCTAAAACAAAACGAAAATTCGAAGGTTCTAAAAACAAAAGAAATTGAAATAAAAAGTTCCAAAAAAGATTAAAATTAATTCGAAGGCTCTAAAAAAAGAAGAAATTAGACTAAAAGGCTCTAAAAAAGATTAAAATAAATTCGAAGGCCCTAAAAACAAAAAAATTCGAATAAAAAGTTCTAAAAAAGATTAAAATAAATTCGAAGGCTCTAAAAACAGAAAAAATTCGAATAAAAAGCTCTACAAAAAATTTAAAGAAATTCGAAAGCCCTAAAAACAAAAATAAATAAATTCAAAGGCTCCAAAAACAAACGAAAAATAAATTCGAACGCTCCAAAAAAATAAATTAAATTAAATTCGATAAAAAAAAAACGAATGCTGTTTAATAATAAATTTCAAAAATTTGTAAAAACGTGAAATCGAGATGTGTTTTTTTTTTTTACCTCAGTTCCACGGGGATGAAGAGAATCGAAAGCTTCAGTTTTGTAGATAAGATTTCGTAGTTTCGTCGGTTTTTTCGAGCAGGCTGTTTGCTCCAGATCCTTCATGTTGACAGCTCGAAAACTGTGTGTGTGTGTGCGTGTTTTTTTTTCTTTTTTGCTACGACAAAATACGGAAGCGCAGCGAGCGATTTCAATTTTTTCAAAAAAATGTATGCCGGAGCTCGGACTTGTTGCGAGAGAATATTATCGGTCCGGGGAGAGACTCGATACTCCGCACACATAGGTGTGTACGGATAAGAAGCGAGGAGGGCGCGTGGGAGGGCCGCGAATTGAAGTGGGAAAAGCCTCGAACGCGCAGCATCCTATCGCTTTATTTCACCGAGTCCTCCACATATGCGCGTGTCTCGAACGACCGCGATCGATTTCCTTCCCCCGGACTAGCGTTTCTCCCGTTCGAATTTTTCGGCCGATCCGCTTCGCTAATTTTGTTTTTGTTTTATTTTTTTTTTTTTTGTTGTTTTGTTTTTTCGTCGCTTCTCGCGACGCATAAATATACGAACGTTTTCAATCCGATTTTGAAATGATGAATTTTTCATTTATTTCTGAACAATGTATATTACTCAAGCCCAAACAAACCCAAACAAACGTTAATTATTCAAAGATCGTTGTTGATTTTTGTGCCGTAACATTGTGACTTAAAATTTGAAGGAATTTACGATTCGTAAATATTCAATTATAACATCGATTTGAATTTTCTCTATTTTTTTCCGCGATTTTTTTCTTTTTTTTACAAATTCAATCTTACTGGATTCGTAAACTTTGACCCAAACAAACCCAAATAATGTAAATTACTCAAAGATCGTTGTGAATTTTTGTGCCGTAACATTGTACTTTTACATTTTTTTTTTTGTTACAAATTTAATCCTACCGGATCGTTTAACGCTAACCCAAACAAACCCAAACAAACCTAAACAAACCCAAACGAAATAAATTACTCAAAGATCGTTTATAAATTTTGTGCCATAAAATCGCCCTTAAAATTTGGAAAAATAAACGATTCGTAAATATTCGATGATAACACCGATAAGAATTTTCTGTTTTTCCTCTAGAATTTTTTTTTTACAAATTCAATCTTACCAGATCGTTTAATGTTAACCCAAACAAATCCAAACAAACCCAAACAAACCTAAACAAATCCAAACAACGTAAATTACTAAAAGATCGTTGTTAATATTTGTTCCGTAACATCGTTCTTAAAATTTGCAGAAATTAACGATTCGTAAATAATCGATGATAACAACGACAAGAATTTTCTCTCTTTTTCCCTGGAATATTTTTTTTGTTTATAAATTCAACCCTACCGTATCGTTTCGTGGTTATTAAAAAATATTGCATTTCGTCCCTTGATACGATATAATCTATTTACACGAATAATATTTGTGCGCTGTGCAAAATCGATCGTTTCAATTCTAATTAGAATTATTTTCGATACGCCCGATCAGTCGGTTAAACTCGTTTGGCAGTCCCACTTCATAGATCTTTCCACAGCCATTTTCCATTTCGAATAGCGGAGATCTCTTTCTGAAAAATTTCATTTATCGTTCGATTATTTTTTTTTCATTTATCGATTCGAGAAACCGTTTTTCATTTTTTTTTTTTTTTATATCAACCGAAAGTTGAAACGAACGTTTTTACGAGCGTGTGCTAATTCGTTTGAATTAGCACACGCTCGTAAACGATTTTAATACGAGATTGAATAATTTTTTTGATTTTGAAGGAGGGCTTATTCGAAACGATTCAGGATTTACCATCGTCGTTGATGGCACTCTTGAATTCGGTGCATTGCGATGTTTCGACCTGCGTTATATCCATCAAGCCTGCGCCGACGGCTGCGAGAATCGCCGCTCCTAGCGCAGTCGATTCCACCATGTGTGGCCTCGCTAAAAAAAAAAACAAATGTTATTATTAACAACTGGCTTTTTTCTCGTTTTTTCGTACGCGTGATATTTTTATTATTAAATTTTATAATTAAATTTCATAATTTTATTTTTGTCTGAGATCGCTGTGAATGAAATACCAATAAAATTCACTTGGAAATAGTTCGTAAACAATTTTTATATTTGTAAACAAAAAACATATAAAAAGTATTGCAGAAAAATAAATAGTACAAAAGGTTTTTATACAAAATTTAAAAAATTGGAAAATGGTGTTTTCTTGCGGTTAAATGTAGAAACCTCATTATTTTTTTATTCCAATATCTTCGACGTACAGACATCGACCCGTTACAATTTTATTAAACATATAAATGTATAAATATTCTCATAATCGATCCTAAATCAGTGTGAAATTTTCGGTAATTCAATTATTCTCGTGAAAACAAATTCCAAAATATTGATCCAAAGTTTTCTAGTTTATAATTTTTATTTGCGAAAAGATATTTTGTTCGGTTTGGGTTTGTTTGGGTTTATTTAGCGTTCATTGTCGTATGGAACCGAAATGTCTTCTCGAATTTCGAATAAAAAACAAAAGCTGACGTACCAACGCATATTCCTGTCAAATCCGCCTGCAATTGCATTAACAAATTGTTGACGGTCATTCCGCCGTCGACCAGGAGGGTCCTCAACCTCGTTCCCGAATCTTTGATCATGGCTTCGAGTATATCCCGCGTTTGAAAACAAACGGCCTCGAGAGCTGCTCTTATGATGTGGTATTGCTCGGTGTCTTCGGTAATACCGCATATTACCCTGTTCACGAGAAAACGCGAATTAAAACATTGATCGCTCATTTTTTCTCAAACGTTTTGAACGATATTTTCTACTTTCGAGAAAAAAAAACATTAAGTGAAGCAAAATAAAAAATACTTCCGAGAAAAGAATATACCGAAGCAATTAATTTTTATGATTTTTTTCAACGTTACGTTCTAATTGTGTAAATTTTTGAATAATTTATATTTGTAAATTTGTAAATTATTGTAAATTTGTGAGAAATGTGTAAATTAAAAAAAAAAAATATGTAAAGCAATTAACTTCGATGATTTTTTAAATGCCACGTTGTTTACTATTTTTCGGAAGAAAATCTTTTGGAAAAAAATTAAGTGAAGCAAAATAAAAAATACAGTAAAGTAACTATCATGAGTTTTTTTAACGTTAAGTTCAAATTGTGTAAATTGTTAATTAATTTAATTAATTAAATTTGTAAACAATTGAAAATTCATAAATTTGTAAATGATTGTAAATTTGTAAATTTGTAAAAAATGTGTAAATGAAAAAAAAAATATATATGTAAAGCAATTCCGAGAAAAGAATATAGCGAAGCAATTAACTTTTATGATTTTTTTTAACGTTGCGTTCTAATTGTGTAAATGTTTGAATCATTTAAATTTGTAAAGAACTGAAAAATTCGTGAATTTGTAAATTATTGTAAATTTGTAAAAAATGTGTAAATTAAAAAAAAAACAACATGTAAACCCAAACAAACTTCAATGATTTTTTGAACGTTAACAAAAAAAAAAAAAAAAAAACAAAAAAAAAAAAAAAAAAAAAAAAAAAAAAAAAAAAAAAAAAAGAGTAAATACCCTCGTGCATCCTGTTGCCAATATGGAGCGTAAAGTCCCGAGAAAGCTGGAACGAAATAAACGTCACCGGACGTACGAACGCGCTCAGCGAGATCCTGAGTTTGGGTGACGTTATCCATGAGCTTCAAGTTGTCCCGTAGCCAGGATAGAGCCGCGCCGGCAACAGCGACGGAGCCTTCCAGAGCGTAAACCGCTTTTTCCTTCCCGAATTTGTACGCGACGGTCGAGACGAGTCCGTGGGTCGAGTCGACTTTCTGAATGTCAGAAACGTTGATTTTTAATGGTTGGTACAATAATTACGTATTTTGAAGTATCGGTACTCACGACACTTCCGGTATTGTAGAGGAGGAAACATCCGGTACCGTACGTGGCCTTCGCTTGGCCTGGTCTCAAGCACAGCTGTCCGAGTAAAGCTCCTTGCTGGTCGCCCACGCACTAATACCGATTGGAACAAAAATGTGAATTAATAGAACCCAAAAGATGAGATGATGAGAAATGTTTGGGTTGACTGAGATCCTATTTTTTTGGGTTTGTTTGGGTTGACCGAGATCCCAAACAAACAAAAAATGGGATCTCCGTCAACCCAAACAAACCCAAAAAAATAGGATCTCAGTCAACCCAAACAAACCCAAAAAAATAGGATTTCAGTCAACCCAATCAAATCCGAAAAATGTGATCTCAGTCAACCCAAACAAACCCAAAAAAATAGGATTTCAGTCAACCCAAACGAACCCAAAAAAATGGGATCTCCGTAAACCCAAACAAACCCAAAAATGTGATCTCAGTCAACCCAAACAAACCCAAAAAAATGGGATCGCAGTCAACCCAATCAAACCCGAAAAATGTGATCTCAGTGAACCCAAACAAACCCAAAAGAATGGGATCTCCGTCAACCCAAACAAACCCAACAAAAATGGGATTTCAATCAACCCAAAAAAATCCAAACAAACAAGAAAATGGTATCTAAGTTAACGATCACTTACACCGGATATCGGTACTCCAGCGAGTACTTCCGGTTCCGAAACGCAACCGTAAATCTCCGAGCTCGAACGAATCTCCGGGAGCATGCTAGGCGAGACTCCGAAGAATTTCAAGAGGAGAGGATCCCACCTTAGGCTCTCTATGTTCATCAGCATCGTTCGCGAAGCGTTCGAAACGTCCGTTACGTGAAGCTTACCCTTCGTCAGATTCTGGAAACGCAATTGTTCAAAATCAATAACAAGTTCAACCGGAATTCGTGTTGGAACGAAAGCGAGGGAAAATCAAAATTAAAAGAGCCCGTTTATTAGCTCAATGATAATAAATGTCCAAATATTTAAATAGCAATATGAATATTTTCTGAAACGAACGATTTCGACAAGGTTAACCATAAATCTTTTTTTCAGTGCATAAAAGCGTAAGAGACGAATACGAGGATACCGCGTACCCAAATGATCCACGTGTCGACTGTGCCGAACGCGCATTTTCCCGCTTCAACGGCTTGCCTGACTTTTGGCACGTTATCTATGAGCCAGCGTATTTTGAGAGCGCTGAAGTAAGGCGATATCGGCAGACCGCACAAAGGCTTCAAATAATTTTTGTTCCTGCTTTTGTTTGGTATTGTGTCGAGTATGTCCTCGATAGTGGTTGTCGTTCTCATGTCCAACCAAACTGCCAGAAAAAACAGTTATAATAATCGTGAAAACAAGAATAATAAAACGAACTGCATTTAATTATCAATTAAATAGGTTATGAATTTAAAAATAACCCATTTTCGTTTATTCCGATTTTTGATTTCGCGTTGTAGTTTTTGTAAAAATAAAAAACGAAGAAATTCATTGGTCGTACCTATAGCGTTGTGAAGCGGTTCTCCCGTCTCTTTATCCCAAACCAAAGTAGTCTCCCGTTGATTGGTAACGCCAATGGCTTTCAAGAGACTCTTATCGATGCCTAATTCCTTCAAGTTTTCCATAGATTTATTTATACACTCGAGCACAGCACTCATAATCTCTTTTGGATCCTGCTCGACCCATCCTTCCTGAGGATAGCGCTGTTTTATCTCGATCTGATGCGAGGTTATTACTTTTCGTCTCGGTACATCAAAAACCTGCGCCATAATTCGATATCCAGGGTTTGTTTGGGTTTGTTCATTAATAACGATGGTTTTGGATCATGTTTTTCAAAACCGTAAATAAAACGTGTAATTACCAAAAATCTGGCACTGCTGGTACCTTCGTCGATCGCGCCGACGTAGAAAATCGGTTTTTCAACGCTTTCCGGCATTTTCAATCACCTCGCGATATTCACGGTTTTTAGATTATTTATCGAAAACGTGAAATTATTTTTTGTTTTTTTTTTACTGTACCGCGCGAAGTGAAAAAGAAGGGAATGTAACGCGAGATTGACGCTTTAGGTTCTACTGTCGCGTGGGCATGGACTTACGTAAGCCCCTCGTCGAAAAATGCGCGGCGAGACTGGCCACGTTATTTCTCAATTGTTGATGCACAGTTAATTTTTGGCATTATTATCGAGCCAGATTATATCGCTGATCGGTCCGAAATGTTTAATAAGAGGTTAAGAATGATAGAGGTTTTCCCGCATTCAGCAACTATGCCGAACCGTAACGCAGTTCGCTTTGACATTGAGTGAACTCGTACGTGTTTTGTAAACACGCGCCGCCATTGCTGCGATGCACGTGTGCTGTCTCTCAATTGTTTCTGTCGGGTTTATTGGATTTTATTTGTTTGGGTTTTTTTGGATTAGCTATTATCAGCTACGCTATTCCACATTTTTCTACACTTTTTAAACATTCCGTGAACTTTTTATTACTATATTTAATAAAAATGTAAAAAGTATAAGCAACGCGAAGAAACCTATAACGATTGTTTCCGTAGAAAAACTTTCTCCACTTTGAAAAGAATAGAATTGCATGTGGTCTTTTTTTATTATACAAAGATTATTTTTACTATCGAAATAAACTCCACGAAAAAGCTACCATACGGATATACACACCGATATATATATCCTCACGAAATTGCGAAATCAAATTTTTTAATCATTCGATTTGTCGGTAAAAAGCAACGAAGTCAGATGTGTATAGACGGACAGTTCTTAAGGATTATACGTGCCGATTCTGCTGGGGTCTACCCCCATTGGTAGTTCTCGAGTAGCGGCGCTGACGGCGGTTTTCATTCTCGCTCTCGCTTTCTCTCGTTGGGAGAATTATAGGGGCATAGTCGTGTCTTGCTTCCTCTTATAGGTATTGTAATATACAGGGTGTTCCACGACGGAATATCATCCATGAAAAAGGGGTTTGAGGGCGAAATTCTGAGTCGATTGATACAAGAATGTATAGTGTCCTGATCAACCCTTGAATTATTATTAATATTTCAACAAATCCACTATTCGATTCGCCTTGAACTCTCCATTTCTAGGGAAAAATGTAAAAAAAATAATCTAGACACGTTTTTTTGCATTTCCCCAGCCCAATTTTGTACTTTTGGCGAAAACTTGGGCATATTCGTAATCAGCAGGAAATTTCCGATGAAATAGACCCTTTTAATAGTTTAAAAATGGAAAAAAAAATTTTCGACTTCCCCCGGCCACTTTCCCAGAATCTTGAAAATCACGAAATTTCAAAAGGCCGTGGAGTGAGCTTCTTATAGGCTATCGACATTCATCGGGGGGGTTTGGAAAAGGTTTTTGCCTAACTTAAATAATGGCGTTGGATTCGTATCGCTATCTCTCATAGTTTTCTCGGAAAGTCCAGTCGAAAAATCGCTAAAAAAAACGCAAAGGGGTATGTATGGAAAAATTTGCAAA
>JAPYZI010006259.1:0-16668 GCA_030523105.1 Ophioninae sp. A BG-2022a | reverse complement strand
ATCGATGGTCCAACTTTGAAATTCTGCCAAAAATCGAAAAACCATCGGATTTAAATGATTAAAAAAGCATTTTGAAGGGAAAATCATAACGAAGAGATCTAGCGCAAAGTGGAGTCCCAAACCCTAAAGGGAAAAAAGTTATCGATGATTAAGTAGAAAAATGTATTTCCTCAAAAATCGAAAAAAATTTTGGAATTTTAATATTTTTTTAGTTGGTCCATTTTGATGTAATTTTGTCCCCTGAACACGAATCTACCATTCATTTCCCCAAAAACCCAAAATTTCCACGGAAAAATCGTAAAAAACTTCTAAAAACACGACTATTTTTGCTGTGTGCAGTGCTTTCGACGAAAATTCGATCATCCGATCAGTCTAGATTAGATCTTAATTAGATCAGTACTAAATTAGATTGGGAAAATGCAAAAAACTATAAAAATTAATCGGGGTTTGATCTGGGAAGCATACATGATTATACAAATCGCGTCAGAATTTCACTCTCAATTTTTATTTC
The DNA here is from genome assembly GCA_030523105.1 of Ophioninae sp. A BG-2022a. Lineage (NCBI taxonomy): Eukaryota > Metazoa > Arthropoda > Insecta > Hymenoptera > Ichneumonidae > Ophioninae sp. A BG-2022a. The sequence goes on along the minus strand of JAPYZI010006259.1, from coordinate 16,157 downwards.
CCTTTGACATATTTCTTTACGCTTTAAATTGCTGAGAAATTTACATCGATATTTGCGTTCACACGTACACATGTATACACACTAGTGAGCAAAATACGCGAAGCGTAAAATGGTAACAAAATGATAACCATTGTACTCGTGGTCTTGAAATTGTCTTTTTGAGCTCGACATTTTCGCATTCCATCGTTCTTGTTTTCATTCCAACGATTTTAACCCGTCAAGAGTTGCTATCGAGTTTCAACGCTATTTGAGGTTAGAAATGCGCGATGTTTTTCGATTACCTCGTTAACGGCACTTGTCACACCGATCGCGTCGTTTCCGCAAACACACACTTTTTCAACTTTTTTTTTAGGTTATATTACACAAGTTCCTTCGAATTACATAATTCTTCGTTTCCGCAGAACTGCTTTTGTCGCGGTGTTTCAGCCAGTCGTAAATAAAACGAGTTTTTGCATTCCCGTATTTTCGGCACAGTGGGAAACCGCGCGACAAAGTTTTCACTGCGAAAGTTCTTCGTATCTCGTCCCAATTGTTTTTTTTTTTTTGGCTGGTTTACGAACGCGTGCCGGAGTTTTTTCCCTTCCTTCCGCGCACGCGCGTGACGTTACGGTCGCGTGCTTCTTTAGTGCGAATCCTGCAAGTTTCGCGTTTCGAGAGTAATTTTCGGTCGTATTTTTTTTTTTTTCTTTTATTTACGTTTGTCGGCTTGGTCAACGTGAGTTATAACGGCGAGAGGAATAACCTCTACGCTCTGGCGCACGTTGTTGCTCGTCGTGTTTATGGATCTCGTGAGCAATTGCGAGCGTCTGGTCGTCAGATTGGACGCATCGATGCACTTGTAAACACCGCGGTGGTTTGTCGACCGATTGCTCGTGCAGTAAAACGCTCGATTGAACTCTTTGCGAAATTTGCCTGTAACAAACCATTCGAAACACATTTTTTTTCGATTCTTCGTGCATTCTAGGGAGTCGTTTCGTCAACACGCAATTTTATAGGTTACGTCAACTGAACGCAAACGTTATTTTTTTTTTCTTTCGTTTTCGCGAACGATCGTTTTTTTTTTCTCGCGTGGGCGATGAGCTCTCATTGGCTCGAAAACGCCGATAAAACTATGCGCAACTTCGGATCGGCCGCCATCTTGCGTTAACTTCCGATTGGTCGGGTTTCTCGAAAATTCCGTTGCACTTGTCGTGCTGTCGGGAGCTGAAGGAGCTCGTACGAAATAATAGAGTCTCGAAGTGCGTCTACGCAGTGAAATTTTCGGCTACCTCGAAACTTAGACTTGAGAAATTAAAGTTTTGTTGACTTTGCGTTTGTACGAATTTACGGGAGAAACGAACAGTCCGCGGTTATCGTGGGCGTACGTAATGGATTTTTAATGGTATTTGGAGAGGACGCTGCGAAGATATTTCTGAATTCTACGATAATTTACATTGCTCGCGTCAAAGAGAAATCTTCGAACGTAAAATTCGTTTCGGTTCGTGTTTTGCGGTGAAAAGTGAAAAAAGCGAGTTGAAAAATTGAGGAATATTCGCTACGATTGAAGTTGGCTTATAACTCCCCTCGAGCAGTGGTGAGTGAAAAAAAGGCATTCTCCCCGCAACCTTCCGTAACTAATTGCAGCCATAAAAGGCAACAAAGGAATTTTTTTCCCACATTTCCCTTATTTTCTTCCTTTTTCTATCGGTCTGCTTTTTCTTACCACCCTGTGTGACCCTTCGGAGAGACACTGTACCTCGGTATTCTTTCTCGAGTGGCGTACGTTTCTTTTTCGCTTATTAACGTCACTTTTATCACCGATGAAAGAGGGCGCTGCGGGCGTTGGAGGGAGGGGGGAGCCACCGTTAATAATTATCGAAAATTCTCTAATACGTGTTTTTAATACCAACCAAATGATTTTTAATATCATTCACATTTCCTGAAAGTTGAACGATGATTTTTATCAATCTTTTTTACCATCATACGGTATCACGAATACACTTTTTCGTTTACAAGAGATAATTTGTTTCTTTTTTTTTCTTGAAATAGAAAAATAATACGATCAAGTGAAAATTGTCTCTGACGGTATTTAACGATATTGAAAAGACTTCAAATTAATATTACCGCTCATGAAGTTGTAAATTACGGGATTTACGGCGCTGTTCGCGTAACAGAGCCAATGGGCCAGCAGGGAGAAAATTCTGGTCACTTGGCCGGACGGTAAGTTCATCACTTGTCTGAAATAAAAATCGAGACATTTTTGTTTTTTATATTTACGATTTTCAAATTTTGATTGTTTGTAAATCTTTTTCATTATTATTATTATTATTAAAAAAAAAAAATCTTCCAAATTAACAAAATTTAAATGGAATTAACCTTTAATTTCGTAAAAATTCGGAAAATTGAAAATGTGAAGGAAAAAAATGTTTTTTTTTTCTCGTTCGAAAGAAAAACTCTGATACCTCAAAACGGAGAGCAAGTGTACCGGAAGATAACAAATGGCAAACATGATGACGACGGCGACAAGCATTTTAGCAGCTTTTCTTCGCGATTTCAATTGACCCTCGATATTGCCAACTCCCGCTGGTGGTGTTTCGTTTCGTTGACGAATTCGCGCGGACACTGAAAGACGTCACGGGAGTGTCTTAAAAGCGACATAAAAGCAATGCTTCAAAAAACGCTTTTTCATTCTTTTCTTTTTTTTTTTTGTCTCTTTTTTTTCAGTTTCATGACTTGTAATATCTTTTTATAGGTTAGGATCTGACACTCTTTTTCCATTTGAACGTCCGTACAGGCGAAACTCATGAAAATCTCATTTCTTCCGGGAACGTCGTTCTTCTTTCAGGAGCCCATCAATGGAGATGATACTGAATACGGAGATTTTACTTTTCGCGGAATTTTAACTGCTGTAGAAAAAAAATTCGCGGTCAAAGAGCGACCGGAGGGTTAAAATATTATTCAGTACGTGATACAACCTCGTATGAAACATAACTTCTCTGGTGGAAACTCTCCAGAGAAGTGTTCATTCAATTTCCTTCAGCTAACCTGTAAAGTTTTTTTTTTTTTTTTGGTTCTTTCGACCCTTTTATCTCATGCGGCTTTGAACCTTCGCAATTTTTTACGCGTCGCCCGGATTTACTTTTCTCGTTGTACCATTCGTACAAACTTTAATATAGAGCTGTAATCACGCGCACGGTACGTTCGGCTTTACTGAAAAACGCGAAAATAATAACGGATTTGCGATTGGATAAGAAAATGTGAAAAAATCAGTGACTTTAAAATCATTGACTTTTAAATCATCAATTTTCAGATCATAAACTTTTAGATCATCGACTTTCAAATCATCAACTTTTAAATCATCAGCCTCTAAATTATCAACTTCTTAATTACTGACTTCGAAATCATCAGCTCTCAAATCATCAACTTTTAAGTCATCAGCTTTCAAATCATCAACTTTTAAGTCATCAGCTTTCAAATCATCAACTTTTAAGCCATCAGCTTTCAAATCATCAACTTTTAAGCCATCAGCTTTCAAATCATCAACTTTCAAATCATCAACTTTCAAATCATCAACTTTCAAATCATCAACTTTCAAATAATCAATTTTCAGATCATCAACTTTCAAATCATCAACTTTCAAATCATCAATTTTCAGATCATCAATTTTCAGATCATCAACTTTCAAATCATCAACTTTCAAATCATCAACTTTTAAATCATCAGCTTTCAAATCATCAACTTTCAAATCATCAATTTTCAGATCATCAACTTTCAGATCATCAACTTTCAGATCATCAACTTTCAAAAATCATCAACTTTCAAATCATCAACTTTCAAATCATCAACTTTCAAATCATCAACTTTCAAATCATCAACTTTCAAATCATCAACTTTCAAATCATCAGCTTTCAAATCATCAGCTTCAAAATCATCAACTTTCAAATCATCAGCCTCTAAATCATCAACTTCTTAATTACTGACTTTGAAATCATCAAGTTCAAAATCATTAGCTTCCTAATCATCAACTTCCAAATCATCAATTTCGTAATCATCAGCTTTAAAATAATCAACTTTCAAATCATCAACTTCTTAATTACTGACTTCGAAATCATCAAGTTCAAAATCATTAGCTTCCAAATCATCAATTTCCTAATCATCAGCATTAAAATAATCAACTTCGAAATCGCCTTTCATCATCACATGATATATTCGTCGTTGAATTAAGCGTGTACTTACAATTGTGTCCTGGAATTTCGCCGCTCCAGAGAACCCGAACGATTTGATAGTAGGCGACCGTCATGAAGATCAACGGGCCCAAATAAAGAAAAGTTAGGGTGATGTACGTGTACAACTTTTGTATCTCTGGACTCCACGATTGAACGCACTGCGTGTAATAAATTGTTTTCACGCGTATTTGAGGCGAGGGAACGGTTTGCAGCACGACGAGTTCCGGTATATCTGCGCTTGGAAGCAACCACGATTATTGGGTAATTGAATTCTTATTTCATCGTATTTAGCAAATATTTTTTTAAAAAATGTTTTTTTTTTCCCTAAACTATTCCAGTATTGAAGCGAACGAAGAACAAAAAAAAAATTGGTCGAAGCAGAAACTAGCGTGAAATTTGATTTTTTCGATCGCACGTCCATCGAAGTAGCAAAAGGTGCAATTAAGTTTGCGACCCTTTACGCGCGATGTTCTTTTCCAATTTTCCATCGTTTTTCTCTCTCGGTTGAATTCCCGACCGAAAACGAGATTTATGGGGGCAAAAGGAAAAATACTCGATAAACAAAAATTGTGAAAAGCTGTCGCGAGTTAATTTTAATTATGAAAAAAGTTTTCGAAAACCGCGAAACCAAGATTTGAAAATACTGGAAACTTTCATTTTTTTTTTTTTTTTACTAAGCCTTAATTTTAGCGTTCACATTTTTTCAAGTCCCTGTAAGGGTTTCATAAGATTTGCAGATTTGGTAAAAAACGATTTTTGGCTCGGTAAGTTACATCGCACTTTCATTGCCTTACCGTATAGTAGTGCGCAAATCCAGATGACGACTATCGTCTTTTTTGCTCGCGCAGTCGTAGATTTGAATCTGAGGGGGAAACATATCGCGTACCATCGATCTATTGATATGAAGGATAGCGTCATCACGCTGACCGTCACCGATACCGTCTGGAACAAACACCAATTAAATCCAATATCCCGAAGTTTACGGATTCAGTCATCAACATCATGGGCTATAATGAGCGAACAAAAAACAAATGAAATCAAAAATCCAATATTCCATAGTTGGTTAATTCAATCATCAACATCTGAGGCTGTAACGAGTTTGCTTGGGGTTCGAAAAATGAAGACAGTCAAGTTTCCAACGACAGTCCAATAATCGGACTTCGTTCAAAGTTAAAGAGGGTGCGCACACTTGACCCGCACGACCCTGACGGGGTAAGCGTTCGCACGAGGCTAAAAAATGCTGGATTACGTAATTTCGTATTTATGGGGAATAAGTTTAGTAGCCAGTGGAGAAGGACCAACCAGCTCTCCCAAACTCTCCAAAGTCATGAACCTTCAAATTTTCAATGAAGGTATTACCAAGAGGTTAGGTAGGTTATTACTGCTTCAGGCCTCGTGAGAAGGGTTGCGTACGGGAATAACTTGACCGCATCAAACATTGCGGGTTCATTAAGTGGTGTCTGACCACCTCTTAAGACTTTTCTTCCAAAAGGTTCCAAAATTAATAGCCAATTGGGTCGTTCATCGATCAATTATTCGTAGTCTTCTCTGTAGAGATCGTGCTCAGCAAGTAAATAGATACTCTTTCCTGTCTGAGAGGTAAGAGTTAAAGTTGCGGAGCTTCCTCCAGGACGAGACAAAAACAACCGTAAGAAGGTTTTCAAATAAAACGATATCGTGTTGGGCAATTTCGTGCAATCCTCTTAAGGGGTTAAACCGTTGTTGAATAGTTCATAGAGTCCTTTTATTCGGATTGACGAGGCTACAAAACAACGAATCAGCTTGAACGCATGCCTTCTTTTTTTTACGAAGTTCGTGAACGACGATACATCGAGGGAGCTTGATGCCAATGAACTTGTGCTCTTATTGACTATCATCCCGGAGCCTCTACATTGAAGGTTGGAGTACTTTGGACTTGATTGGTACAAATTACGGACTTTCAACGACTGGACCTCGGCGCATCGTCCAATATTGGGATACAAGATTGAAGCTTTTCCGGGGACCAATTACGACGACTCAGGAATCGCACAAACACGCTAATTGACTTGTCAAATTCTGTCATGTTTTGCGGAAACGGAGAGAGAGAGAGTCGCTGATATGGGATCGTATGATAAACGGTTTCGCATAGACCGGATAGAGGAGCTAGCCGATATCTATAGCTTCGTAGAAACAGCTTATGCTCACACTGTTACAGTATCCGCCAATGTACGTATAGATAACGCGTAGCGACCAGCGACACTGGTAACAAGTAACCGGATGAGCATTGTTCAATTAACGATGATAGGGCTACAGCTCGCCGATGAAACAATGGAAGCTTCGAATAAACGGAGGAGCCGAGAAATTCCCTAGCTTCGAGATAACATCCGATTTAATTACGACGCGATCCATGAAGCGTGGAACATCGCGACGTGCGTTGACTCAACAGATTATTAAACGTTCTCCGCGCGTATCTCATCTGAGTCTCAAAAATAGTAAAGCTACTCACTCTTTGCGGACGAAAACTGAATTTCGTGTAAACATTCGCATTTTTGTAAAATATTGTTCATGTATCACGAAAAATGTCACCAGTGAACGTACGCGGAAGCGAAGCCGGACACGTTCTTTTTTATCTGCGATCGAGAACGGACGTTCCGCCGAACGAACCAGCTTTGTACTTTAAAAAAATGTAATTGAACTGTACAACAGGGTAAAGTACCGGATTATTGGTAATTTATTGAGAATCGAGAACGTAAATCATGCAAAATTTTAATAAATGGTCGGGTGCCGAAATTAGGTCACTTTACCCTTTTATCCGGTACTGCACTCAAATGTATTGAAAGAAAATTATGAAGAAGAAGAAGATTACTCGTCCATCCCCATCCACTACGGAAAATCCGTAATCCCAGTCCGTCCAACGCACTTCCTTCTTTTACCCCCATCCCGTGCTATTGCGCTAGACGTAGGCAAGAAAGAGGAAATCGAAAATATGCTTTCATCCATTCTGGTCGCGTCCGAATTCGGATTGGTCGAGTGTCATCAGAGCCAGCTTCGTTCCCCCAACAAAGGTAAGTTAACTGTACGATTCTTTTTTTTTCCTGCTATTGCTCTGCCCAAGTCTGACGAGTCGCTAATCCAATGCGTATCGACTACGGCAAATCCGTAACCCCACTCGATCCAACCCACTCCCTCCGTTCACTCCCATCCCGTGCTATTGCGCTAGGCGTTGGCAAGAAAGAGGAATACAAAAATATAATGCTCTCATCCATTTCGGATGTGTGATTGGACTGGGGAACGAAGTACACGTGTGGACACGTGCGTGAAGATACATCGTCACGTTGGGAGAACCGTGTGTCAGTGAGCTAACCGTTGATGGCAAATGCCACGTAACTCAATCACATTGATAATTTCATTTGCCTGGGGAGCCTCCCTACACCGGTCCATCGACAATAGCCAGGACCCTTCAGGGACCGTACTTCCCAACAGTTTCCGATCGCCTTCCGCGTTCGCTCTTCTATTACGCGTTGCGATACCTCGTCTTGGAGTAACCCGAGGCTCGATCCCGAACGAATTGCAGTCTAGGGAATTTCCTTGACACTAGTCCCTTAATTCCATCTCGACACTCTGACGAACTCTCCGGTTACGAACTGCCTTGCCCATGTGTATCATCTCACTCAATCATCAATATTATCTACACTCCCGAAAAACGCATTCGAAGCTCTATTTTTCTTTCCATCACCGTTGGATATGTATTTTTTGAGGCGTATGTCACTGGCTAACCAATATTACCTATTTTAAGAGCAAAAAAAGCCTGTATTCTATTTAAAAAATTGTAATGATCGAAAAGTTGAAAGTACTAACTATTTCTTCGAATCAATAATACGACCTCGATTAATCAGAGATTATTTATAACTATATTAATGTTTTTTAACAAAAACCATCCGTGATGGATTTGGAATTTCGCGTGTCAGTTAGTCAATATATTTACGTAGAATTTGCATATTTGTTCGGTACACAGTACGAGGCGGCCAATGCAAGCATACGGTGGGGAACGGTCAACATTCGATACGTACGTGGCGGTACATATAAACATTGATTGATCTCGCGGTGGTGAACACTCCCGAGGTGAAGAAGCAATCAGCGTTATCGTTTTATTTCTTCTCAGGACAATTCGTGGCGATAGTTGAAAAATTACAAAACGGTATCTCGTTCTCTTCGATAATTTAAATAATTAATCAACCAAACGTGCCAAAGGGGACATTTGTTCGAGTCAACAAGGCCACGTTGCTTTCGCACGTGACGAAATTAACGTTTCTTCGTAACGGTTTATAATCGTAATTGGAACTAACCCATAAATTTCCAAACGGGAAGGTCATCTATTTCTTCTTTAATATACATCACTAATCGAAAATATGTTTCTATTGCTTTTAAACGTTTCCGAAATTCTTCAAATCCAACTTTTTCGTATACGAACTAAAAGTATCAAGTTTTTGTTTGTTTGTTTGTTTTTTTTTTTAATGCTATTTGTTTTTCGTTTTCTCATAATTGCCCCAATGCCTTTGACATTGATCGATCACTGGGATGATGGAACAGTTGATCGACTGACCTGAAAGTAGAGAATGGTTTTGCACAACTCGAGACCGAGGAACCACGTGTCGGTGATGTCCCAAAGTACAGTTGACGGTAAACAGAAGAGTATGACGAGAAAATCCGCCACCGCGAGATTAACGATGAAGTAATTCGTGACGGTTCTCATCGAGTGATTTCGGTAAATGGCTAAGCAAACGAGAAAATTTCCGATAAGACCGACCACGAATACGACCGAGTGCATAGCAATCAGTATGTAGCCCGTTGAGTCAGGTGATATGTAGGCAGCAATGAGATCCAAATATTGTTCATCCGGAATACAATAATCGTTCGTGCAGTTATCGAAGTCTTCGTAAAAGTCGTCATTAATTTTTTTGCGAACGAGTCCTTCGCTGGTCCCATTTTTCAACCCCTGAAACGACGAGTTCAGGCCATGGCCGTACGGCAACTTCAGCAGAAGTAGAAAAGTCAAAAAATCGATAAACATTTTTCCGTTCGTTCGAACTTTCATTTTCTGCCATGGAACTTTGTTCCGTTGATCGGACGTCGATTGTTCCGGTTTGTTTGGGTCAATTTCCGGTATATTACTGGAAGGCCTTCAACCTTGATTATTTCGGAACTCTTCTCGATCCTATTTCGCTTTGTTTGGGTTTGCACGTATCTCGACAAAAGTTGCTTTGGGTTTGTTTGGGTTTCGTTGCGCTCGTTTCAACGCTCCAGCGGTTCGTCCATCTTGATAATTTATTTCTACCTCCGTAAATTGTAATCTCCGAAGACCGAGGATTCTATCAACCCAATAATCTTCCTTCTTGACTTTGCCGTCACGTACCTCATCCTCTCCTCGTATTCCAACCGAGGGGTGCATTTTATACGAGAATCGGATCACCGAAGAAATCCTTCGACGATCGTGACAAACAGTCACCGAGTTCTTCGTTGGTCATTTATGATTCGACGTTGGATATCAGCGCATAGATTGGAACCCAGGCTACGTTAAAATCAACATTACAGGGGGAACGATGACGTTGAGTTATTTTGTTTGCTCGGTATCGTGCGTGATGAAGATGATATCTTTTGTAACGGATCAATAATGATGCAGCAGCAAACAAGTTTCCGTTTTGATTTCTCGAGTGGCAATTTAGCCCACGACCTTTTCATTTAAAGTTCCTTAACTTCCGGTCGTCAGTTTTTACAGCAACACAAGTTTACTTCCGTTTTAAAACTTGGGAAGAAATCTTGCGATTCTTTCCAATCATCATCGTTTTTTTTTTTTAATCGTCTTTTAGTTCGAACTCCCGAATGTTTAGAAGTTGAAGACGCTTCAAAGGATCGTCAGGTATGTTTGGGTTTGTTTGGGTTACAAAAATCAGCGCGAAAGTGACACTTCGATTTGTTTCTCTCGCTTCTCACGAAGTTTGCCTCGATGTTATTGGGTACTGAAAAGATTACGGAAAGCGATTGTTTCCACGCGACAAATCCGCACAACATTGCACGTACCAATGCATCGCGAAATAAAAAGCAGTCTTGAGATCTTCGCAATTACATATACGTCGCAGCTGTTTCTTTGTGAGAAAGTCATAGTCTTTTTTCCCTTCAGCTTCTGTCACTTTGTATATTGTCGTTTGTACGAGTTTATAAATATTTCATTTCGTGTCTTTCGCTTCGTTCCACAACGACGTCGCTTCGTTTCAATCTGCAATCACGAAATACAGAAGAAAGAAAACATCATTTTCCATTGTTTTTCTTTTTTAACATTTTTCATTTGTTTTACTCTCGAACGGGCAAGCGGATAAAGTGGAAGCTCGATTTTCTTTTATTTCAATTCGTATACTCCACATCGAGCAAATAACATAACCTCAAAAGTAAACGTGAGGAAAAACGTTATTTCGATGCCAAAAACATAACCTCGAAAGTTAAAACGATGAAAAACGTTGCTTCGATTATAAAAAAAAACATAACCTCAAACGTAAAAATAAATAAAAACGTTGTATCGATGTCAAAAACATAATCTCAAACGTAAAAATGAATAAAAACGTTGTATCGATGTCAAAAACATAACCTCAAACGTAATAATGATGAAAAACGTTGTATCGATGTCAAAAACATAACCTCAAACGTAATAATGATGAAAAACGTTGTTTCAATTTCAAAAACATAACCTCAAACGTAAAAATGAATAAAAACGTTGTATCGATGTCAAAAACATAACCTCAAACGTAAAAATGAATAAAAACGTTGTATCGATGTCAAAAACATAACCTCAAACGTAAAAATGAATGAAAACGTTGTACCGATGTTAAAAACATAACCTCAAACGTAAAAATGAGTAAAAAAATGTATATAAAAACATAACCTCAAACCTAAAAACAATGAAAACCGTTATTTCAAGGTAAAACATAACCTCAAGATTACGTATCTTTCCAACGACCTTCAAACCGCGTTCGTTGGCTCGAAAATCGATTTTTCACCAGTAATTCCTAAAAATAGTGGAAAATCGGTTTCCGACTGTATTTCGTTCGTGTTTCCGCACACCTCGAGGATCCTGGACTCCCCTGGGCATACTATAATTTATCGTACGTGAAAAAGGTTCATTCGGATGTATTGTTTTTTTCTCGTCTTTCGCGAGGTTTCGACCCACCATTCGCTTCCCTATCTTTTCCTCTCACTCTTTCTCTCGTCGTCCCGACGGCTTTTAAAATTTATCGCGCAAAACTAATTGCCGAGGTTCCTAGCACGCGCGATTTTCTCCTCGATGTATATCTGTATCGTAGTTACGCAACGAGGACGTGCAAATAGTGCGCGTGCTCCAGGCAATACCGGTGCAATCCCGATATTCCCCCTTCCCACCTTTAGGATCCTCAAACGCGTATACAATATACGTACAGCTCGAGGAACACGCTCACCAAAATACGAAATTGGACGGAATAACGTTTCGTTAAATTACGACCGATTCGTCCTTGACAAGCGATTTTCTATCGCCATGAATAATTCGTAACGGAATATTGGGTTCTTTCCTCGCTTTGATTGGCTGACAACTCTGCCAGTATCGAATATATTTACTGCAGGATAATATTCGAATTAGAAAAAAAAAAAAAAATATTACTCGCTAGCCATTTTTCAATTCGCAAAAATATTACTGGCTAACTATTCTTGAATTGCAAAAATAATTATCGGATAACGATTTTAAATAATGTTTAAAAAATAATGGCTGACGAATTTTCAATTCGAAAAATATTACTGGCTGACGAATTTTCAATTCCAAAAACATTAATGGCTGACGCCAAAAACATTAATGGCTGACGAATTTTCAATTCCAAAAACATTAATGGCTGACGAATTTTCAATTCCAAAAACATTAATGGCTGACGAATTTTCAATTACACAAAAATTATGGACGGACGAGTTTTCAATTTGAAAAATATACTGGCTGACGAATTTTTCAATTACGAAAATATTACTGGCTAACAATTTTTCTATTATAAAAAAATTGCTGGCTAACAACTTTTCAATTCCAAAAAAAATTGTCGGCTAACAATTTTTCAATTCCAAAAAAATTATGGACTAACGAGTTTTCAATTTGGAAAATATACTGGCTGACGAATTCTTCAATTCCAAAAATATTTTACTGGCTAACAATTTTTCAATTATAAAAAAATTGCCGGCTGACGAATTTTTCAATTCCAAAAAAATTACTGGCTAACAATTTTTCAATTACAAAACAATTGTCGGCTGACGAATTTTTCAATTCCAAAAAAATTACTGGCCAACAATTTTTCAATTCCACAAAAATACTGTCGAACAATAAATTCAACAAAAATCAAAAAATTATAGACTCTCAATTTTCAACTTCGAAACACACTACTTATTGGCAATATTCAATTTTATAAACATTACTGGCTGACGACGCCACGATTATTTTACAAACGATTCTTAAAACTCACGTTTTTTTTTTAATATTAAAAAATTGCCGGTTTTGTTTTTCGAAATTTTTGGAAAACGCCATTTTTTCCTGGTACATCCAAATTGCCACTTTCTCTTTTCCAAACGTCTGGAGAATTCGACAGTCCCTAAAGAATCGTAAAATAGACCGTGGACCCGAGCCAGCCCTAAAGGAAAAAAAAAAAAAGAAGAAGAATCGTAAAAAAATAAGAAATGTACGACGAAAATACGAGAGTGCCAGCAATACGTATCCCCGTGCAATGTCACCTCATCTAATAATATATGGTCTTGTGGTTATGTTACCGGAGGTGAAAATTTCACGATCAATCATTTTTAGTACCTCGTACGCGTAACGCGTGTCATTAACATGGCAAATAACACGAATAAATTCCGATGGAATTTTCGAATGTATTATAAAACCAGTACTATATACTTTAGCCTCTTTTTCTCCAGTGAAAATACAACGCTCGTAAAAGGGTGGATAAAAATAAACTTAAACTATCAACTTTTACGTTTACGCGAAGCTAATCTTCATTGCCATTGTTTTTAACTTCCTTCTCCTTTATGACATTCCCACTAAATTTTCACGCCCACTACTTTTCACTCAAACGAAAAATCTTTTTTTTTTTTTTATCGCATTTCCGCTTTCGAACGATTTCGGCTTCCTCGATTAATCTCTTCGATCGTTTTTATTATTCCTATTTCTTCCAATTTAATTTTTTAATTTTTCAATAACAATAAATAATAAAAATAATTTCTTATTTTATTCAATTTTGAAATAAATAACGTAGAATACAAGAATTCGAATTTTGGGATAACTTAAATTGAATGTTTAATAATTGAATTAAAAAAGAATAATATTTTTTCATTATACGAATAATAAAAAATGTTTTTATATTATTTTTATTAAAATAAAATTCCTCTGTGATTTCAAGAATAGATAATAATTGTTTTTTTTTTTTTTTTAATCACGAAATAAAGTAACAATAAATAATAAGAAAATTAATCGAAAGAATAATTTCGAAAAAGGAACAATCGAAAGTGTTTTATTTTTTCGACAATTATTTTGTTGAAGAAATATTGAAAAAAAAATCATTGAAAAAAAGATAATTGAAATTTCGATCGAAACCTTGGCAAATTAAATCGAGTTTCCATTATCGACTGCACATATCGGTGGCACAATATTTTTCTCATATTTTCATCGATTGCTTTTCAATCGTCTCACCCAAAATAAATCGTCGAAATAACGAGTGTAGTCTCGCACCAATTTTTTTTACCAATCGATTTACATACGTTTGATATACGAGCAAAAATTCATATATCATCACTGACAGAAAACATGTCGATTGGAATTTTGTACATACGTTGTGTACATCGATAAAAAGAAAACAAATAAAAAAAAAAAAAAATTGAAAATCTATGGATCTTTCGACAGAATGTTGTTTGGAAAAATTCATTGGAAAATAAATTTCGTTTAAAAACTCGATGAGAAATTGATTTAAAAAATGAATTTTCTCGAACCAACATTCGACGATCCAATCGAATTTTTATTTGCTTTTTTTTTCTGACCTGTCCGATTTTATTGATCTGGGGAAATAAACAAATCAAGAGAAATATGTTTCCTTGCTGATGACAAATTATACCTTCAAATATATTTCATGAAAATAAACGTTATTTTACATTCGGAATTATTCAATAAATATTATTTATTTCGTTTGAATTAATTATTAAATATTAATCATTTAGAAAATACAAATTTACGTAAACGTAAATTAATATAAAATTATGTTATGTTACATTACGTATGTACAATAATAAATACAAAGTATTAATAATAATAATAATAAAAATAATAATAATAAAAATTTATATAAATATTTATAAATATAAATATACAATATATTTATAATATTTGAAATTATATTTACAATTATTACAAATATTTATAAATATTTATTGCTTTATTTATAAATGCAAATTTACGCGAATATTTATTATTAATATTATTGTTATTATTATTATTTAAATAACGAAGCGAGGCAAAACTTTGTCTCTTTTATTTATTGATATATTTATTTTTTTAATTTTAATTTTATTTTTACCACAGGTCGAAAATCGTCGAAGTTCGTTGCTCAATCATGGAGTCCGAAGTTTCGAATGAGCGCGAGATCTACGCTGACAGATTGACAGCGGTGAACCATTTTTTACTTTTTTTTTCTTTCAGTTATACCTTCGACCCAAAGCTCGTAAGTTACTAGAGCTGTAAAAGCTTTTTATAACCATTTTTTTTTTCGTAGTGTTTCAAAAAATTATCTTTTTCACGAATCTCATTTGACTTCGTTGAAACTTGTTGTTTCTTCATTTTTCAAAATTCGTAATATTCGCTAATGCGTTTTAAAACGATTTTGAATTTTATTGCTTTTGAAAAATTTGTTTGTTTTTTTTTTTTTTTTGTGGCTGGTAAAATTTTCTCGGTGTGAGAATTAAAATTAAAAAATGATAAATAAATATTCAAAATTCAAAACAGGTTATAAAAATTCAAAATGAAAATACAAAATAAAAAATAAAAGAGTTCGTTTATTTGTTTGGGATATTGTTTTGTTCGGCTTCTCGTAAAAGGCCGCAACCGTTCTTCGGAATCAGTGATTAATGAATGTACCACTGTTCGCGTGACACAGCTTGCGCTCTGTAACGTCAGAGCGCGCCACCGACAACTCGCGATAATACCGTGCGTGCACGAACGCGGACCGAGATCGCCCGCGAATTGTCTCGCCCCCGCAAATTCACTTATCCGTCAATCCAACAAATCTCAATCACGATGCCCTTTTATCTTCTTCGTAATTTGTATTTTTTCTGAACTCGATATTTTTAGAACAAAGTTTTAAGAATTTTTTCTTTAAAAAAAAAAAAAATATATATATATATATATTTTTTTTTAATTAATTGGCTTCGTTAATTTTATTGATATATAAATTTAATTATTTTCATTAAATTCTTTATCCAAATAATTTTATTAGAAAAAAATTCGATTTTTTTTCGAAGTATATTTTTAATTTTGAAAAAAATCGCGGGTCGTTGACCTTTCAAAAAAAAAAAAATAATAAAAATAGTTCGTGACAAGAACGATTATTTCTGAGAGACGAGTTACGCTTTAGCCGAGAATTCCGTACAGGAAAAGTTAGTTTAGGGCCCACGTGCCTCAAGGCGTAATAGGCTTCGTGACCAGTAGTTTCGTCGTTGAGCCTTGACCCAATGAAATTCGTGGTGGATACTCGACACGCATCATCGTCGTTTTTATCGTCATCCCCTTCCGAGGATATATATATATATTTTTTTTTCGCGTGATTAAATTCCTTATCGTCCGAGTTTTACACCGGAAGACTTCCGCAACAGATCGATTTCCTGATTCATCGGAATCTTCTCGAGCTCAAGGAATAACCTTGCTTTTTTTTT
>JAPYZI010006258.1:0-14804 GCA_030523105.1 Ophioninae sp. A BG-2022a | reverse complement strand
CCTAGACCCCCCCCCCCCCCCCTTCACCGCTCTTTTCTCTTTGCGATGACCAACAGATCATATTCGAGACAATTTGGAGAAACTCGCGAATTCATATCTCACTTTCGAGTGGACGAGTCACGCTGCACCGCCATTCGACCCCCCCCCCTCCCCGCTCACTCCATTCCTCTTCGCCCTCTCTCGTCGTTGCGCAAAATTGTAGCGAAAAGTACCGGAAGAAGCTGCGAATAGGCTTGTGTTTCGCCTCGCGGTAGGAGCGGCAATTTGTACGGCAATTTCACGAGTGCTTGTGCCTTGTTCGCGCACGAACGGCTATGCAGACACTGGTCCGCGTAAGACGATCTTTTCTTTACTTTTTTTTTTAAATTTTTTCTTCTTTTTATTCTTTAAGTGTTTTTTTTTTAAATTTTTTTTTCTTTGCATCTTTGTGTTAAAAGCGAGGCTCCGGTAGCCCCGGTAGACCCACTGAGTCTCGGACTCGCGGATATATATATTTTTTTCTTTTTTTTTTTTTTCAGTGCGCGCAGCACAATTTTTTTATTTTTTTTTTTTTTATGGCCCGGATTCTAGGAGGAAACTTTTATCGCGTCCGAGACGTAAGCGGAGAAAAGTATCGCGTCGAGAGATGGACTAGAAACGGTTTGAAAATGGAAAAGTGGGGAGGCGATATATATATATATATATATATTTATTTATTTATATTTATATATTTTTTTTTTGGTTTTTTTCATTTGGATATATTTGGAGGAAACGCGTAATCGAGGATCACTGGAGAAATCTGGGGGATTCCAGTTTGGAGATGAGGAAATAGGGGTTTTCCGATCGCCTAGGGATCCTCTGGTGAAAACAAGGGTATAGGGTATTTTTCTTTGTTTTTGCGTGTGTTTTTGTTAGGGTTTGTGATTTAGTATTATTTGGAGGATCCAATTTGTATACAATTGCCCTTTTAACGGTTAATTATAATTAAATAATCATAGTTAAATAATGGTTAATAATTGGTTATTATTAATTCATAGTCATTATTAATCAATTAATCATCTGATTCCTTATAAATATTCCCCCTCCACATTCTCATTTCTCGAACGTATAATTACTGAATTATAATTAAATAACCATTATTCCGTTTTCTCGAGGCAATCACGCCTTCATTTAGCGGCTCCAAATCGCATTTCGACCCAAACAAACCCAAACAAACACAAACAAACCCAAACGAACCCAAACAAACCCGACCAAACCCAAACGAACCTAAACAAACCCAAACAAACCCATACGAACCCAAACAAACCCAAACAAACTCATACGAACCCAAACAAACCCAAACAAACCCAAACGAACCCAAACAAACCCGATCAAACCCAAACAAACCCATACGAACGCAAACAAACCCAAACAAACCCATACGAACGCAAACAAACCCAAACAAACTCATACGAACCCAAACAAACCCAAACAGACTCATTTTCACCTCCACCATCCGTTTTATCGAGATAATCGGGCTCATATTACCAACCCGATAATTCGTCGTTCCGTGGACGCGTTTCCGGTCGCGGTAACGAGTCACTTCAAAGATCCGTGATTTCACATCGATATAAAGGAGAACTTGAAACTCCGCGATCAAACGTTGCGGCTCTCGTTCCAACCAATCGTAAATAAATTCATCGTTTTTTCCATCGTTTTATTATTTTTCTGTATTTCTCTACCGATTTTTACAACTTTTATTTCTTCATTTCTTCATTTCTACCATCTCGCGAATCGATATTTCTTCCGAGACGAGTATACCGCATTTCTACGTGTCCAGGAATTTCTCGGGTACATATATTCCTTATAGGTACGTATCTCCGTCATACGAACGTTATTAGTATCAGGGACCACCCATGAATCGACCCGAAGACCAGTATTGAAAGTCCAACTGTTATGTATTCAGGAAACGTTATTTCAAGGACGTCGAACTTCAAGTTTTCTCCTTTTGTCCTCATAATCACGTTTCGATCGATTCTGAAGTCTTCAAAGTCACCTTTCGCTCCCAGGCAGCGTATTTACCCAAATGTTATTTCCGGGACCGTCCTCGATTCGAAATATACATCCCTTTGGATAAAAACTTGAAAATAAAAAACATCAGGCTCGACCTTGGTTACTTGACGAACCCATAGTTGAGGTTAAGTCGATATTCGGACCTCGAAATATCCCTTATATATATTATTCGATATGTACCTTCGTAGGGACATGTAAAACCCTCCGAAGACTGCTATCACGGTCCCTCAACCTTATAATAAGCCGCGCACACCGCTCGTGTCGTTTGCCCTATGTACACGTACCGCTCGTGTCCACCGATCCGCCTATACAGATTTATAACGATACATCGGGTTATCCATACGGACCTGGGGATATTAAATCGTAACAGGAAGTGGAAAGAGGAGGGGACCAGCCGCTCATCATCATTTATTTATTTATTTATTTATTTATTTGTTTATTTATTTATTTATTCATTTATTTATTTATTTATTTATTTATTTATTTATTTATTTATTCATTTATTCATTTATTTATTTATTTATTTATTTATTTATTTATTTATTTATGTATTTAGAGATTTTTAAATTCTCGATTATTCGATTAAGTAACCCAAACAAATCTAAACAAACTAGAAAGTTATTAAACCACAAAACTTTAATTATTTTTAAACTGTAACCAATCCAAAAAGCAAAATTAAAAAATGCAACAAAATAGAAATATAATCAAACCCAAAAATAATTATAAAGGAAAAACTTACAAATTTAGAAATCAAACTAATAAAATTAAAAATCGAAGTAAAAAAATTAAAAACGATACTAAACGAGTTAAAAATCAAACTAATAAGATTATTAATCAAAGTAAAAGTATTAAAAATCATATTTAAAAAATTGAGAATAAAACTAACGAAATTAGAAACCAAACTAAAAAATGAATAATGAAACTAAAACGTAACGAAACCAAAACCAAGTCAAAAACGACCACAAATGGGAAACTACGATCGATTCGTTTCGCAAATTTGTGATGAAACAGAGATTCTTGATCACTGGAAATAAATAACGTTGTCGAACCAAATTTCACGATACCGGACAGGTCAGGCATCGTTCGACGTGAAAACGACGGTAATTTCGGGCCAATGTGTGCACGGAGGAATGCAGGCAAAAAAAAAACAGGGCGTACTCCACCCGTGGGATCCAGGCATTGTAGAACGCGGTCTATAGCGATTTTTTTTCTCTTGGTCGCTCAATGAACATCGAAAAATGTACGCCTCGTTGAGACGATATTATTAAGCGGTTAAATTACTGTGACAACCCAAAATTAGGGTTATTAAAAAAAAATTAATTTCGGAGAAATAAAAAGATTCAAAAATTGCTCCAACATTTATTTTCGTGTACATTAAGAAAATTGCATATCTAATTTAATTCTGAAACATCACTAATTCAATTTCTTAATTAAAAAAAAAATAATATCGTGATATTGTTATTAAATTATTGCCATATAATATTTATAAACATTATATGTATTAAATATTGTAATATTTTAATTATGATTTTTCAATTATTTATCTTCATTCATTATTAATTTAACATAAATTAATGTAAACGAAAACATAAATAATAACAGAAGTAATAAAAAATCCGTTTAAAATCCAAAAAAAATATAATTTTCATTTTTTTAAAATTAATTATATTAATCTCCCGAGCTTTTTTTGCCATTTTCAAAATACTCCCATACCAGATTTTCATAATTTTCAGTCCACGTATTTTTTTTCAACCAATTGAGTTGTTCCACTCTAATTAAATCTGAATTAGGGTTAACGAGGCAAATCGGTGCTTTGTGCATTAACCCGAGGTTGTTGGAATCAATTACATTCGTTGTCCATTCCTCGTTTCGTTCTCTCATTTTTAATTGATTAATTTTATTTTTTATCTTGTATTTATTTTTCTACAAAAAGATTTTGAATTTTTTAAACAAAATTCGTTTTCCAAATGATTTATTTTTTCAACGAAAATTACATTCATTCTCGATAACAATATTCATTAATAAATTTATTATAAAAAATATTAATTATAATCCGGTGATGCAATTGCTGCACTCGATAACGTGATAAAATGTACTCTCAATTTTTTACGAGACTTAATCATTATGCTTAATCAATTGGCAGACCACTGTTCGTTCGTGTTCGTAAAAGTTCTCGGATGGAAAATCCTTATCGTCTAATATTGACGAGGTAATTATATAAAACACCTCATTACCAAAGGAAACGTTTTACATGCATAAAAAATTCATTTTCATATATATATATATATATATAATAATAATAATAATAATAATAATAATAATAAATCTGTAATGAGCCTGTCAGAGATTACAGTGAGGGGGCGCTCGCGAGGCCTCGTGAGAACGTCTGTAATTGTTGTAAAATTGCCTAGTGACCGTGTAGTTTATTATTATGTATATACGAGTATAAAGATAGAGCGATAAGGCGTATTTACCTCGCACTCTAATTTCTTGAACATTACACTTCCTGAGTTGAAAGTAAAACGCACGCGTAAAGAAACCAAATCGCTTACGAGGTCTTGTGTGCTAAAGTTACGGCATTATTGATGGGCTGGACCGTAACATCCGTAGCTGTATTTACAATATAGCACTAATATTGACAAGAAAAAAGTTTGGGTGTATTTGAGTCTGGGTTTGGGTTGAAGGGACCCATGATTTTCTGATGATTTTGGTATGAAAGAAAATCATGGGGTTTCCGATGATATTTTTTGACACGTCTGATTTATTGAATTAAATTTTTCAAGTAATTAATTTTATTTTTAATTAAGTTTGAGTTAAATTTGATTTTAATTAAATATTAATTCAATGTCAATTTAGTTTGAATTTTAAAGTTTATTTTAATTCAATTATATTTCAATTTTTATTTGATTCTAATTTACTTTTAATTCCATTTTTATTTTATGTTGTATAGTTTGATTTTTGTCAAAATTATGAAATTGTAAATGAAAGATTATTAACAATAAAACAAATTACAGGAAATTATAAATAATAACAAAGAGTTAAGAAAAATTACGTAATGAAATTACGAAATTCTACATGGTAGAAAAGGGAAAAACATGCATGTCTCTTTGGGATAGATCAGCCCGTTTAATCCTAACGGCGTGTTCAGTTGTGGAGCAGCGGATGCTTGCGGTCGATATTGGTCAAACCTCATTGCGAACCACTTTCTACTAAATTGCGAAGCGACTTGCGATCCGAATGGCATCGTGGCTCGCAATTATTTCGTGATAATTCTCGAACTACTATCGGAAAAGCGGAAGTTGCGGTTTCCATCGAGTTCGACTCACAATAAATGACATTCGACTCCGTCCGATTGGTGCGTCATTTTTCATCATTCGGTTTTGCAACACATACTTTTTTATCATTTTTCTTTTTTTTCATAATTTTTCAAACTCTCCTCTGGGTCTCGTCGCAATGGCTATCGTTCTTGTTTTCGATAAGAAAAGTTTTTATTTGAAACTTCTGTGATGAAGAAAGCGTCAGATAAGCCTTTCCTTATCAGGAAAGCATCAACAAGGTGTCCATCAGGGAACTTCGAAGTAAGCCCTTCCCTCATGAGAGGAACCTTCCTTTATCAGCCAAGCCTAAAACAAGCCGTTCCCTTATCAACCAAGCCTAAAACAAGCCCTTCCCTTATCAGCCAAGCCTAAAACAAGCCCTTCCCTTATCAGCCAAGCCTAAAACAAGTCCTTCCCTTATCAGCCAAGCCTAAAACAAGCCCTCCCTTATCAGCCAAGCCTAAAACAAGCCCTTCCCTTATCAGCCAAGCCTAAAACAAGCCCTCCCTTATCAGCCAAGCCTAAAACAAGCCGTTCCCTTATCAATCAAGCCTAAAACAAGCCCTTCCCTTATCAGCCAAGCCTAAAACAAGCCCTTCCCTTATCAGCCGAGCTTTTACCGTGTCCGTGAAGCCTTAAACAAGCCCTTTCCTTATCGGCCAAGCCCCAAACAAGCCCTTTTCTCATCAGCCAAGCCTCCAACGAACCCTTCCCTAATTAGCCAAGCCTCAAACAAGCGCTTCCCCTATCAGCCAAGCCTCAAACAAGCCTTCAACTGCCCTTATTTTCTTAACGGCCCCGTCAATCAGCCTCCAGTATAAACAGCCACCTTTTTGTTTGTGCCAAACTAAACGGCTAATCCAGCTCCTCCACTCCACGCCCTCAAATCGATCCGTTTCCCTTCGCCCTTCTAACAATCGGCCCTCGTTTTTCTTAATTCAATTGTTTGTTCCAGACGTGTAATTACTCGCTCGGCATTCGGGCGTCGACCGAGTGAAGTGTACCACGATTTAACGAGCTCTTCCCTCACCCCACCCCCACCCCCCCTCACCGTCCTCTCGCTTTGCCTGAATTCCGACAATGTGAGAAACCAGGAAACCGACGATCCCTCGGAATACCGGGAGAATCTCTTTCAGCGACCAGGCTTTACCAATCCGCGTATTACCAACCGCTCTAATGTACCGGTCTTGTACCGGAACGACGACGAGAAGTGCTCACGGCGCTGTCTTCCCCTCAGCGAGAGTGGTGCCCACCAGACACGATCTCGATGTGCCTTAAAATCCATTGGTGCGGAACGAAACGATCCCGCTAACGAGCGCACTGTTTTTCCTTCAACGATCGAACTCGGAGAGGGGGAAAAATCAGGAGAAACGAGGGAGGGGGAAATTCGACGTGAAAAAAAGAGGGGCGAGGGGCGGGGAGAGGAGTTTAGAGGAAAGCGGAAAAAAAAGAGTGGATTGCCTTCGCGAGAACGATCGGCCGTTTTCTTCCCCTTTTTAACCCGGCCCTCGATATCCCCTTTCCCTTATCGGCTCATATTGAGGGCGCTAATCAACGATATCTGACGTCTTTACGGATTTTTTCACTCCTCGGACTTATCGCACGAGAATTTCTTTTCTTATCTTTTTTTTTTTTTTTGTTTATTTGTTCGGAATGTATACAGTGAGATATTTAATTTTTAGGTACTTTGATGATAAAAAATAGTTGATATTATTGACATATTTGTTAATGATGAAAAATAACGTTTTTCAATTTTTTTAGTTAATTAATCGTTAAGTAATTGTGATTTGTTAAGTTATTACTTAACTTAACTTAACTTACTTATTATTTAACTATTGTAATTTCGTTAATGAATTACTAATTCAATAATTATGAACTTGATAGAAAATCTATAGAAAATCTATAACAATCGAAAAAAATATTCATAATTTTCAATACCTTAAAAAAATGAATTTCCAAAATCTTAAAAAAATTGTTTAAATCTAAAAAAACCAAAAATATCTAAAAAGTTACAAAATCGAAAAAAAAATCGTGAAGAATAAAAAAACTGGACGCGTCTAAAAATCGAAAAAAAAAAATACCGGAAGAATTTAAAAAAAAAACGGGAATACTTATATAAATAATTGTAAACCTAAATTTAATCGTGAATGAAAAATAAAAAAAAAAATAAGTATTCTACAATTAGTTGCACGTTTTATTCAGCGTTAAACGCCTCACTTGTTGTCCTTTTCTCAAATGATTTATCGGCCCGACTGTACGTAGCAAAATGTGACGTAAATATATTCTTCTGACTTTTTGTCGTTGTTGGTGTAATCCAACGACAGCGGTACTTTATTACTTTATATGTATTCTTCATATATATGTTGCTCCCGCCATTCGCGTGTTCGCAAGACAAATGGACTCGCGCCGATTCGCACCGAACATCCTCCTTATAAATCTTCTCGTATTATGTCGCATCTCGAGTTTCGCGATTATTAACGATAAAGGAGTTCCCCTTTGTCGTTATTCAAGGCGCGGCGAATATTTTCATTCCCTATTATCTTTCGTGCCCGAATGATTTTATCGCCCGTATCGTACACCATCGCACCTTCTCGTCCGGATAAGGATTTTGTCACGGAGCTTAATTCTGGACCGAGGAGATCGTTCGTTCCGAACACCGAGGGCGTTTCGAATATATATTCGATCGCGATGGAACTTATGAGAGGACACGAATAAACAAAAAAAAATTATTTTACTTTTTACTCGTGAGTAAAAAAAAATCTATTTATTTTTTGTATATTTGTAAGTAAAAAAAAAGATTTTTTAATATTTATATTTGTCAGAAAAAAGTGATTTTTTAAATTTATATTTGTGAGTAAAAAATGATTTTTTTTATATTTATATTTGTGAGTAGAAAAATGATTTTTTAATATTTATGTTTTTTTAATATTTATGTTTATGAGTAAAAAAATGATTTTTTCATATTTATATTTGTGAGTAGAAAAATGATTTTTTAATATTTATGTTTATGAGTAAAAACATGATTTTTTAATATTTATATTTACGAGTAGAAAATATTTTCTCATTTTATTTCAAGGACGATTTCCACTATATTAGAAAAACGGCTAGATTAATTCCTACCAAATTTTGACTGGATATCTTCGGACAGCTTTTCTACTCCAGGACTTACGATTTTTTTAACTAGTTATTCTTTTTTCATACCAAAAAAGTCGGAAATTCAGGTTACAAAATGAAATTAAATTTGAATCAAGTGCCATTTTGTGAAAAAAATCTTGTTTTCCAAAAATTTCGTAACGTAGATAGCTCTATTGATTACACTTCAAGAATCGTTTCAAAATTTTTGTTTCCGATGAACCGATTGCTTTGTGGGAAGGGCCGAGCGCGCGAAAGAAACGCATTTTTGTTGTCGGCCACCGATAACAGTGGTCCCGATCAACTGACGAGTATCAAAATTTTTGTCAGTATACTTCAATATCGACACTTTCGAACAAAAAAAAATTGAATGCAATCGAACGAATAGTTTTCGAGATAAAAATTCGGAAAGTTCACTTATTTGTTCCTGATGGTAAAAATAAGAAGAAATTACGAAAATATTTCGAAAAAAAATGCTAATAGGACTACGAGTGGATATAAATTTCTTTTTTCACTTTTGTATCGCCACAAATGCTCGCGGCTTCCTGTAATGCTCTTTTTCGCAAACCTGGACTGGTCTTTGTCCCTCCAATTATTCTCTCTTTCTGCCCCGATGTCTGTCTTCAATCCGGACGCTGCCACAACAGGTTTTTGTGCGCTAACGACCCGCCGCAGACGCACAACGAGAAATGCTCCGTCGATACACGGAGTGTCCTCGCGGATGTCGGTTAGCAGTTTCCTGGGAGAGTTGAGCGTCCTTGAAGCCGTTATACGCTCCCTTTAACTCTTACAAATCAAAATAGACCTCAAGTCACTTCATCGAAATTACACCCACTGAGACACGCCTGTCCTTTAGCCTACGCGAATATATGCATATACCGGGTGTCCAGTAATTCGTTAACAAGCGAAAAATTTATTACAGCAGGCCGTAAAGCCGTTAAAAAAAAAGAAAAATACAAAATACGTAATAGCCGAAATAGTTCCAAAACCACGATTTTTAATATTTATATGTAAAAAATATTTTTAAAATTACATACGTTTATTTAATGGACTAAAAATTCAAAAATCATTTTTTTTAGCAAGTCATTTATTCGTAATTATGTATAATCGCTTGGGGAAACTTTTTAAAATGTTTAATCAATTTTATCGAGCCAATTTTATCAACAGTATTTAACTCGACACAACAGGACTTTGAACAATTATTATTCAAGATTATCCTTACTTTCATGATTTTTATTTAGGAATTCTATCAAATCCAAGGCTCTCAAAATTTGTAAAAAAAGAGATTTTCATCATTTTTAACTAAAAGATAAATTCAACCCAATTGAAATAATATGGATTAGCTTAGAGTTCTTTTTTATAAATAGGTGAATTGATTTTCACTACAAAATATGAAAAATAAATATTGTTGGCAAACTTCAATAATATTTATTTTTTATTTTTATACATTTCGTATACCCAAAATACTGCACATTAAAAAAATAAGTAAAAAAAAATGAAGTAATAAATAACAACAAAAAAATAAATTCAATTTGGCACTTTTAGAATTGAAAAATAAATTCTTAAATAAATTCTCCCAAATGAATTTAAAAAAAGTATTCTTTCTTTGTAAATTTTTTAATTTTTTTTAATGGCTTTATGTCCTGATATGCGCAGTTCTAGGACACCCTGTATGGTCAAACGGGTGTAACAACACGGATACGCGGATAAATTAGTATTTCGGTGATCTTAATTAAATCATTGCTGTAGGGCAAAATAAATCATCGAGGGGCTATGCCCAGCCGTCAATTCATCAATCCGTATCGACAAGGTTGGATGCAACCGCCCATACGATCCTCGCAACTCTATAAAGCGTACCCAATCACTCGTAAGAATCTTGGACGCTCTAATGAGCCTATTTTTCGAGAAGATATTTTGACTTCTGATTCAACAATAGGGAATTTGGTGCATTCGAAAGTCGAGTTCGAAATAAGCGGAATTTGACAATTATTTCGGAATTAAACAAAAAACCGGAAGTTCGTATTAATTATAGACCTATTTTATGATGGATGAATTTGTTTATAATAATTAGAGGTTTCAAACGTATTGGTGGAAAATTAAAATATGGATAAAACGAAATTTTATAATTATTCATATATAAAATTTAATAGAATTTCTTTATTATATAAAAAAAATATATTACTTAATTAATATTGTTAAATTAATATTAATTTAACAATAATTATTATTTATTAATATTTTATTTTTATTTATTTTTTATTTATTGTTAAATTCAATATATTTTATTTATTGTAATATTCAATATTGTCAAATGAAATATTAATTATGTATTGTTAATAAAATAATTATTTGTTTAATTTCAATATTTTTACTCTAAAATTGACGGCACTGCGCAGCTTTGAGTGTCACCCATTTCGACAAAACTTTCGCGTCGATATTTTCATAAGCTTGGGTTGATACAAAAGCGTGGTCGTCTATGCGTCTCCGTAAATAAAGAAAAAAAAATATTTCTCCGATTTATCCTGTCTGCTCGTACGTCCGAGTACGTGGGATGAAAAAAATCAGTACGTTTCGATATCGTTCACCGCGACGACACGAGAAATCCGTGGTTTCGCACTCCCAGCCTGAGATACCTCTCGAGTACGTTTTATGATCTCGAGCTTCGCCCAGATCGATTCTATTATCGTACGCAACTCCGAGACCAACGAGAACGATGTTCCTCTCGCGATTTCACTGAATTTATCGAGGAGATACTGAAGAAGAGAGAGAGAGAGAAAAAAAGGGGAGGGGGAGACAAAAATGCGATAAGATACTCTGCTGAGTGAAAAATTGTGGTGTAACATCAGAAAAATGGGATCCACCGAGACCTGGGCCGGATTTATTCATTTCCAAAAAAAAAAAAAAATAAAAAAAAATGGCGATGTACGAGCATTCCTCTCGTCGTTTTCTTCTTCGATTGAGGACTCTGTTGGAGCCCCTACTTATTTTCGGATTTTCGAAGTCACGAAATTAAAAAATGTATTTTGTGTCTCTGACGTTACAATATTTCTGATTAATTTTTCATTCGTTATTTTCAACCTGCATTTGATCCGGATCTCTAAAAAAATTATTTCCAACCTGGATCTCCAAAAAAAAAAAAAAAACACAGATCTTTGCCTGAGCTTGAGCATAAATATGTGGATTTAACCTGATCCTGTCGAATTGGAGTCAACCTGATCCTGTTCAATTGGATTCAACCCGATCCTGTCCAATTGAACTCAATTTAGATCTTGCCTTGTTGAATTCCATTGGATCCTGTCCAATTGGATTCAACTGGATCCTGTCCAATCGGTCTCAATTTGGATCTTGTCCTATTGAATTTAATTGGAGCCTGTCCAATTGGATTTAACCTGATTCTGCCCCATTGGATTCAACTTGACCCCGTCCATGTGGATTTAATTGGATCTCGTCCCGTTTCATTCAATTGGATCCTTCTCCATTGGATTTAACCTGATACTGTCCAATTGGAATCAACCTGATCCTGTCCAATTGGATTCAACCTGCTCCTGTCCAATTGGATTCAACCTGATCCTGTCCAATTGGATTCAACCTGATTCTGTCCAATTGGATTCAACCTGATCCTGTCCAATTGGATTCAACCTGATTCTGTCCAACTGGATTCAACCTGGTCCCGTTCAATCGAATCCCTACCCTTTATCAGACAACCATCCACCACACGGTACTTCTCTTTTCCCATAATTGGCATCACCAGTCAAAATCCGTTTTTCGGTACTCCAAAAATCAATATCTCATCTTCGCATCAAATTATTATGAAAATTTCATTGTCATTCCCTATTCCTATTCCGAGTCACGATACTCCGAAGAAAACGAATGTTTTTTGTCGAAGCGAATCGTTACGATTCGTCGATTCGGCCGTGGCATTATTAGGAAAGCGGATTCACGTGGAAAGAAAAAGGAACGAAACGTTACACAGCGTACGAAATCGAGCGGGAGTATCTCGGCGAGGGCACTTGGTCAATTCGTTTCTCGTACTCGCGTTTCATCATGAGGTCGATCACGATCTCGATTTTTTTTTTTTTCGTAGACCGTACGCGCGTCCTTCTCAACGGCGACTCGCAGCTGCCGCCGTTTTACTGACGTCGCCTTTTTTTTTCTTTTCCTTCTCCTTTCTTTCCTTTTTTTTTACTTAAGGCCCAATGAAATTGGCGTTTATCGATGTGCCTGGACCATCGCGAGGAAAACGCCTTGAACGAGCCTTCGAAGTATTTGTTAGGCGTGTCGAACTATTATTATCCATCCTGTGATCTCGATACGAAAATAAAATGAGGCCCCATTGATCAATGTCGAGAAACTTTCGGGCCCTCTTTATTGCCATTATTTATTGAACGACAAAAGCTTTTGGCTCTTTCAAATCCTGGAAACTTCCGGAATTTAATTTAATTTTTTTAATATTCCAGTCATGATGATTTACGAATTTTCACGCTGCTGTTAAAAAACAAAAAAAAAAACAACGAAAACGAAAAAAAAGAATGCTCGAAACGTCACCACTTTACATACAATCGTTTACGCTCGCTTGACGCGACATTGCAAAGTCATTAATCAACGGTATCAATTTGATGATCAGCAGCAATATACATATATATATATATATATATATATATTTAATGTTTTTTTTACTACGCGAACTCGAGAATCCAGAAGATAGAAATAGACAATTACACAAATGTGGGATAAAAGCTTTTCGTAGTTTTTGTTTACAAGAAACAAATTATTTATTGCAAAATTCGAAAATATTTATTGTATCGTTATGCTATTAAAAATGAACGCTTAAACTACCGATCGTCTGAACGAGTTAATCGGTTTGGTGAATCAGGTACGATTCGATGGGAGTACCCGAGTCGTATTTCCGACGTGTGGTTTCATTCCATTCAAGTTTGTCCGCGACCTTGTGCATCAAACTGACTTTTCTCAACGGAGCATCTTGGAGAAAAGCTTCTCCCAAGTACTTATATTCGTTTTTACGCTCCATCGTTATTCAGAAAAAAGTTTCGCCGTGCACGTTTTTTGTGGTGACCACAAAATAGTTCCAATAGGCATCCAATGGCTCTCCCAAGGCCTGGTAACGTCGAATAGTCCACTTAATGTAAAAAAGGCGCGAAAATTGTACGAATTAAAACGGAACGTTCTCCAGTACAACGCGTTAGACAAGATTTCCGAATGGCGGAGAATCGCGAGGGTGTGTACCAAGGTGTGTTCACCACATGGAAGAATTCGCGCTAGCCAGGTCCCGTACAGCATCCATAGGAGTGAACACGCACACACCGGTGTTTAAAGGCAGAGCAAACTCGGAATCTGTAAAAGGTATCCGTGCTCGCTTGTGCAATAGTGAATGTATAGCGGATGTCAAACCACGCGAGCGCATACACGCGTGGATATAAAAGTGGCGGTACGGTGATTCCGAGTACACCCCTTTTTCTTGCATCGTATACGTGTACATATAAATATACATAATTATAAGAAAAATAATAATTAAAATTAATAACAGTAGAAATAAAAACAATTAAAATTAATTACATTAGCAACATAAATACTAAAAATAATAGAAACTAAAAATATACTAAATATTTATATACTAAATAAAAAAATATACTAAAAATTAAAAAAAAAAAAGAAATAAAAACTACTAAAAATAATAGAAACAAATGCAATACAATTAATAATAATAGGAACAAAAATAAAAAATAAAACACACAAATATACGTAATAATAAAAAAAAACAATTCATATAAAAAATAATGGCATTAAAATCAATAATAGCAACAAAACTACCAACTAAAAACAACAATAGCAACAAAACTACCAACAATAATTATAGCAATATTATTATTGACCCTTGTGCACTAGGAATGCTCATTGATCCTTCATGTGAATTTCTGCCCGTCCGAGCGGTCACCCATCCCGTACCATCAAAATCCAATTTTCGGGACATTTTTAAAATGTCAAAAATTCTATTTTTTTAAAACTTGACGATAAAACGGCTTATCGACCCCTGCGCTCTCGGAATGTGGTCCATCGTACGGTGATGGAAAATGGGAAAACGCGCAATCCCGGGGGCAACGGGAATCAATTGCGCAATCGAATAATTTTATTGAGCCCCCCTCCCCCCCCCCCTCCCCTTCCACGGCACACGTCAATCGTACGGTTGGAAAAGGCTTGAGTTGAATTCGCCTACTCGTTACTCGGGAATCGCAACCGCGTCGACTACGCCAACAAACGGAATAAAAATTAGAAGGAATAAATGATTGAAAAAAAAAAAAAACAGGA
>JAPYZI010006257.1:0-14863 GCA_030523105.1 Ophioninae sp. A BG-2022a | reverse complement strand
TTATTTTTTTTTTTTTTTTTTTTCAAACTTCCGTAGAACACTCCGTGAATAGTCGAGCCATCCGTCAATTCGGGCTCGAAACGTCCGACCGACATCCAACGGAACATTGCCCCGCTTCGTTTCCCGCTACATTTTTCGCTTAATTTTGGTTTTGTTTGGGTTGTCGGGAGAGGATTATAATAACACTGTTATTTTTTCTTTAGCGGGCCGTCCTTTGCGGTTTAATTATTGACTATTCATTATTTTTGTTTATCGTTGCGTTATCTATTTAAATTTTCTTGTAAACGAATTTTTCAAGATCAATTGTATTCATTAATATTCAATAAACAATTGATTTTACTTGTATTTTAATACGCTGTTTATTTTATATTTCATTTATACTTTGTATTATTTATTTACGTTGGTTCATTTGAAAATTAAGTGGAGAGTGAATGTAAAAAAAAAAGCTACGCAGTCATTGCACCCGTGGATTTGTCAACTTGATTTTGAAAAACGAAGATTCTCGCTTCTTCGTTCTTTTTTTAATTATTTTTACGCTCCCGGAATATACGTTCCTTCCGCTCCGGCGAGACCGAAACTTCCATCGGGAAGCCAAAAAAAGGAGAGAGAAATAGAGAGGGATAATAAAATCGTAACGGGGAACAATTACGGTAGAATTTCCGTGGTTGCTTCTGGGTATACAGTGAATAAAAACCGTATCCTCGAATAAACATTTTCTCGTGTTCCGTTCCATGGTAGTTTTAATGAATGAAAGAGTGCCGAAGCGTTACGAGAGCCGGGAGTAATCGCCGTTCGAAAGAAAAAGAAACGAGGTACGCTCTCGAGACTCGTGTGATCGCGAGATAGTGCAAAAGCCCGACACTCGCGCTATCAGACTACCATTCTCGTAATTATGTCTTCTTATAAACAAGGGAGAGATCTATCCGCATGTATCATCGATTGATCGTCTATTATCGTACGCACAATCGTCCATCACACAACTCGTAAACGAAACTAATCACGAGATTTACGTTCGCAACGTTGCGGGTCAACGAAAATGATTATTTTTCAATTTCTCGATTTTTTTTTTATTACCGATATCGTAATCAAGATATCACGAATAATTATTTGAATTTTTATTGTGATATTCTATCATTTAAATCTGCCAAAAAAAAATACTTCTCGAAATAATGGTACCAAGTGCATACAAAAATGAGAAAAAAAATCATGTAATTGGATTGCAACGATGCGAACTTCGAGTCGATAACGAAGCATCGTTGCGAACGAAACGAGCAAATTGTCAAAAATCCTCTCGAGAAGAAGGATTTTTGATAATTATTTCATCATTCACCTCAATAATTATTCGAATCTGTATCGCGATTATCCATCGTTTAAATTTGAAAAAAAAAATAATTCACGAAATAATGAAAACAAATGAATAAAAAATAAAAAAAAAATTTTATTCGATCGCAACGACGCGAAGTCTTCGAGTCCATCCCTTGGCACTGAACCGACAACTGTAGGTATCCCGACAACTACAGATACGTCGAATTCCCTATGTATTACGTGAAACACGTTTTGCTGAAAACCGCGCGCAGCGAGTGAAAATTGACTCACACAGGCTCAGCCGTCATACCTATACGTAAAACCGTATCGACCAGTGGCCAACGAAAAGCCATGACCCACATAACCCACCGCGCGTTAAATCACAAGGATTACGCCCCTCTGTTCGACGGGTTAGCCCTCTCTGTTCGTGCGCGCGAATCTCCGCGCGTAAACACGGCTTAAGCCGCCGAATTTATACAGAGATTCTTCCAAGTGTTCCGAGAGAGAATGAAGAGTCGGAGAATGAAACTCGGAAGCACTTTGACCACAAACATCCGACCGTTTCCCCCTCCCACTCTCGGTTTCTCCTTCGCGATTCTTTTACTCCTCTCCCCCCTCCCCGGCCCCTCCTTCCCCGCCACCTCGGGGCTGTGTATACACTTGAAAAGCTTCGCGATACACGGGTTCTTCATAATTGCGGGGTGAGCCCGTACTCGCGTCAAAAGCCAGTTATAACAGTCTCTCTCTCTCTTCCGGCTGGGCCAACGAAATGTCACTCGCACTCGAGATTTCGTACAGATACGTATAACCCGGCGTGTGTATACAGGATTAAAAATAAACAATTAAAATACGAAACTGAAATATTTCTCTTACGTTTTTCAATTATCTTGAATTTTAATTAACAATGTTTTTAATAATTTGAGTTTTGTAACTGCTGGGCCGTGTAGTAGACACTTAAATATGAGTAACCCAAAATTTGGTCAGATTTTTTGGAAACATAGAAAACTGTGTAAACTCGACTGTTCCCTAAAAGATCCATGAGATCGAAGTTCGCAACGTTGTGACTCAACAAAAATGATTATTTTCAAATAGCTCTATTTTCTTTTCACTGAAATCATGAGTGAACTGCTTCGATAAAGGATCTAAGGAAATCAAAAAAACGAGAAAAGGGAACTCCAAGTTCATAAAGATTCACTATCCACACCGTGTACTCAAAAATATAGTATACACGCGCCGGGTTTAAAAAAAAAGAAGAAAAAAAAAAAAAATCAAAAACACCGAAGATCGTTCGAGAAAATCAAGACTTTCGAAGGTTCCGATTTTCGTAACGGGAAGAATGATGATACATCGGAAAAAAGAGAAATTAGGATGAAAGCCAATGGCCCCGAATGCCTCTGATGATCGTCGCATTGTACCTTCGAACGTACGACGAATCGCGTTACCCTGAGGATCCACGAACGCTCCCCGAGGCATCGACCGTCTCGACGAACGTGCCCTACCTCTACCTACGGATAAACAAGCCCGAGTACTCTCGATTCTACCGGCGTTCACGCGCCTACGCACTATCCACCGAATCCACGTTTGACACACGGCTTGTGTCAAACGTTGCGAACTTCAATCTCATCTTATACTTAGGTTAGGAACGGAAGTGTACACACCAAGGATTAATTGGAATTTATGAATTTCTTGATTTCAATTCGGTCTTTTTTTTAGCAACGCGTATTAAATATTGATAATAATCGTTATTAAGAAAACGAACGAATGAAATCCGTAGCATTATTACGATTCGATACCATTATTGGCGCAACTTCCAGTTTCGTTCGTACACCGATGATAGGATCAGAAGACACGTAAGCACGTGCTTTAAGTTTGTTCATCGGACGCTCGAATTCCGTTGGGAAGTTGGGGTGCGAACAACGGGCTATCGCGAATTACGAAGGAACGATGACAAATACGAAGCGACTGAATCCGTTCTCGTTTCGTACGTATACGTCGACGTATATGTATATTCATAGTTAGAGATTCTCGCGTGGATCGCGTCCCATGCTTGTTCGGCAAGCTTCAGCAGCGTCCGATAACGCCGGTCTTGGCATTCGAACCGAGCACGCGTACTCTCCAGCACGGATACACGTGCACACACGCACACACGCGTATTAAAATGTTTGCGAGTGTACGGAGCGTCCCGAGGCCAGTGGCAAACAAGGACATTCGATACCGTGTACCGAGCAATGAGAGCGCACTGACAAATGTATGCACATCCGTGCATAAGTGTGTCCACGCAAATTTGCACACAGGAAAATATACTCGAACGGTATACAGGCTGAGGATCGAGCACGTTCTCGTTCGAGCATTACCAGCCCGGCGACGACCACGATTAATCCCCTCAAATTTACCCGACACGTTTCTAAGTTTCCTCCGGAGATTATAAATATACGAGATTGAACTTTGCGTATCGTTAGAACGCGCCAAGAATCATTGATAATTCTGTACTTCGGCAGCTTTTTCAAAAAATAATCCCCCGATTGTTTGTTTGTTTTTTTTTGTTTAATTTTTATTGCGACGATCCATCGTTTAAATGTGAACAATATAATTCGCAAAATAATGGAACTAAGGAAATGAAAAAGAAAATGAGAAAAAAAATGTTTATTGTATCGCTCGACGTTCCAAGGTATTTTGATGGAAGCGTGGCTGATTGAGATTGGCAGATACGAACATTGATCGTTTTTCATATTGGATCGGGTAACCATCGTTGAAATTAGGATCGCCGGAGGTCAATGTTTTCTATCTCTTCGTTTCTCCATTTCTGTCGCAGAGATCGTATTTATTAATCGAAAATCGAAGCTGCGACGAGCTGATACAGAAATACGAGAAGAATCTCTCACGTGTCAGCGAAAAAAAGTGGTTGCGTTTATAAACGATTCAAACAGGATTGAAAAGGAACGAAAAATACGAGAGTTGTTTTTCCATTATCCACGTGCAAGTTTTAAATTGTTGGAGCGATGAAACTTTAATTTCATTGTATTGGAACAACGCGTACTTCGAGTCCATCGATCCGAGGTAAATCATTATCGACGAGGAATAAAATGAGAAATTAGGGAAAAAGAAAAATCGTTGGATCGTAACGATCGAATAATTAAGCTCATTGAGCCTATGCGCGAGCGCCCACTAAAAATACTCGAACCTGGTGGTTCGAGTATTTCCTCACTTCCCTCGGCGATCCATAAATTCGTATGCGAGCTAGCGGAGCTCTCGTTTCACGAGGACCATTAAAAGCCGGGCCGAACTATCGGGAATTGAATAACGAGGATTCGGTCCGCGTCGTACGGACAATATTACTCCGCGCAACGCGCGTCGTTTCCGTTATCCAAAAATTTTCGTTCGCCCGGATCTCCGCACTTGTACGTGACTAACCCGCTCTCTCGTTCTCAAAAATCTCGAACAATCCTCGGTGTCTGACCGATGCGACAAATATTTTCTCAACGCTAAACTCGTGGGCCTCGTTGTTTCTGTTAAAACCGGAAAATCGTTGCAGCGAGAGTGCTCTTTTGAAAAATGTTTTGTCGCTTCCGCTAAAAATTTATACAAAGCACGTTTTATTAAACAAAAAAGATGATTCGTGAACATGGACCGGTTGATTCCAAAAATGTATATCAGCATTCCGTCAGTTTCCTTGCTTTAAAAGAAAAATTTAAAAAAGCTTCTCGTTCGTCTATATATATAAAATACAGTAAAACCTCGTTGAAACGTTTCTCACTTATACGTCAAATAAAATATTAATAACGTTTATAAAATTGAAGTTCGCAACGTTGCGGCACAACGAAAATGATTATTTTTTAATTTTTCCATTTTTTTTACCGATATATCGTACAAGCAACATACCTCAATAATTATTTGAATCTTTATTGTGATAATCTATCATTTAAATGTGAAAAAAAACTTCGCAAAATAATAGAACGAAGCGCTTTAAAAAAATGAAAAAAAAAAAAAAAAAAAACCAAACAGAAATTTCATTGGATTGCAACGATGCGAACTTCAAGTCCACGTATTTGACGCAACTCCTTAAAAAACGTATAAATGAAATTTCACCACGTTATTCTCACTTATGCGTCAGACCTGACGAACACTTTAAAAACCGTAAAACTGAAATTTCACTATACATATAAATATATAAATCAGGCACTTGACTTGGCGTTTAATCGCGACGCAAAAAGTTCACTTCGAACGAAATCGTCGCGTTCGACGTGCGAACGAAGCAACGAAAATTAAAAATGAAAATAAACGAAATAAAAAAACGAACAAGCGAGCCGGGCGTATTAAAAAATAGCGAAGTACGGGTTTATTCAATTTGTAGCGTATCGAAACGGGGGCGCGGGGGAAATATTGCGATATCCGAAATCTCACTCGACGATCCTCTCTCGCGTTTCTCCGTTCTCTCTCCCTCCCGCTCGCCGTTCTATATATCCCTCCGCAGCTCTCCCGGAGCGAGTGTAGGGTATAAATGGACGGGGAACGTTGTATAGCGATACCGGCAACTATAGGTATGCGGTAAAACGTGTTTGCTCGGCTCTATCGCGCGCAACGGCTGCTTTCTCTCTCTCCCTCCCCCCACCCTTCTCCGTCATGTTTACCGCCCCGGGATATTTCTCCGCTACGCGCGCTCTCGGTCCACCGACGGAGAGCGAAAAGAAAGACGCGGAGCGTGAACGAGAGCGCGCGAGAGAGAAAGAGAGAGAGAGAGAGAGAGAAAGAGAGGGCGAGAGAGGATCGCGTAGGCCATCGGCGCGACGACCGCAAGGCCCTCGTTTCGTCGATTTCCTCTCTATCTATCTCTCTCTCTCTCTGCCCGTCGTTCACATCCCCCTGCCGCGTTTTGTTCGACCGCTGTATATCCGGAGCCCCCCTATATAGTTATTCGTTACAAGAGCTCTCGCGAACTTCTCGCTCCCTCTGTTTCTGTATGATGCTGCTACCGGCGGGCGTTGTTCGTGTTTCACGCTCCTATGGGATTAATCATTATTGCCAGGAATCGCGTACCTTGCGCTTCGCCCCCCCCCCCCCCCCCCGTTCGGCACCCGTTCCAGACCGCGCCGGCTGGCCGCGGATCCTGCCACGGCCACACGAATTTCTCTTCGATCGACCTATCCGTTTGACTACAAGACGGATCGTGCGTTTCCTATTTGTGGTTCAAGCACGATGAGCGTATTTATTTATTTATTTATTTATTTATTTATATTTATTTATTTATTTATTTATTTATTTATTTATTTATTTATTTATTTATTTATTTA
Source organism: Ophioninae sp. A BG-2022a (assembly GCA_030523105.1). Classification (NCBI taxonomy): domain Eukaryota; kingdom Metazoa; phylum Arthropoda; class Insecta; order Hymenoptera; family Ichneumonidae; species Ophioninae sp. A BG-2022a. The sequence continues at coordinate 8,270 of JAPYZI010006257.1, read as the reverse complement.
TTTATTTATTTATTTATTTATTTATTTATTTATTTATTTTTTATACGAGAGAAACGAGCTTGCCGACGGATCAAAGGACGCTCGGTTATCGTACGAGAGAGCCGAAGAGAAAGCAGACTCGACTTCGCGATAATCCCCAAGGACGGCGCGTTCTCGATAGCCTGAAAAATTACAGCGAACAAAAATCCGGGAATATCGATTGAAGCGTGCCAATAATACTACATCGCGATAATACTACATCGAGATTGAAAGACTCGTGATGATTTTCTGATTATTTCTTCATTCGTTTTCGTCTTTATCGAAAGCAATCGAAATTTCTAATAATTTCGATTCGCGGTTTCTCGTTCCGACAAAGTCGACAAACTAGAGTGTTTTGACTTCGCTTTTGAGAAATGAGATTTGAGTTCGCAACGTTGCGGCGGAAATGATTATTTTTCAATTACTCCATTTTTTTAAAATCCATATCGTAAGCGAGATACCTAAATAATTATTTGAATTTTTATTGTGATATTCTATCATTCAAATCTGAAAAAAAAAATACTTCGCGAAATAATGAAACCAAATGTATAAAAAAAAAAATGAGAAAAAAAATGTCATTGGATCGCAACGATGCGAAAGTCCATACGAAATATGAGTTTTTTCCGAACTCTGACGAATCCGATCGCCGGGTCGAAAAACCGGCGCTCCGTGTAATCGCGGCTTCGGCATATCGGTTGCACGCTCGGTAAATATTAAAGCTCCAGAGACTCGAAGACTCGGGCGTTAAGCGTCAGCCGTGATCGTGCGCTCGTTGCGTCATCGTAAAAACTTGGTATCGTCCTTGAATCGCGCTCCGGTGTTTTGCAGCCGGCTCTGCGGTGTATCGCGGCGTTACTTAGGCACACGCGCACGCGCCCACCAAACACACACTCGCGTCCATACGAACGTCTGTTACAACACAACGGGGGGATTGCCGTTTCTCGTGGTACGCGCGGAAAGTACGAGCGACAGGAAATTGTTACCGAGACTCGGGCTCGGTGTGTCTTTCAGTGGAGAGACTGAAAGAGAGAGAGAGAGAGGGGGGGGGAGGCTGGAGGGAGAGACTGCACGCTCGAGAGACCTTGGCTATCCTCTCGCGCGGCTTCCACGCGGGAGGATGCCTCGTCGATATAGTGACGTCGTTCGCGTGAGGTCGCTATTCTTAACGTACCTACCGCGCCTCCGATGTAATACAGCAAATGTGAGGGTCCAATAAACGCGCGTCATGCTCGATCGTTCTGTTCCTCTCGAACATAAGAAATCAAACGAAATTCATTATACCGATCTTTTGTAATACGACCTTCGTATATTAAATTTCGTACATTAAATTTCAATTTCAAAAATTTGATGTTTCCGAACTTCGATCCCACAAAACACGAATAATCGACTCGATTAATTATCGGCTAAGAAATAACCCTTCGCGGTCGGCATATTTTATTTTATTTTATTTTATTTTATTTTATTTTATTTTATTTTATTTTATTTTATTTTATTTTATTTTATTTTATTAAATTTTATTGAATTTTATTAACGTTAATTTATTTGAACAATCATATATTATTATCTCGTAAAACGATCGGAAATGTTGAATCGCGAGGTAATTATTTTTGTAATTAATTAATCAATTTTGATCGACTTCCACGACGATTTAAAAATGTCCTCGCTACGGGAACACGGACCGCAAAGGGTTAAATGATAGATCATCGCGATAAAGATTCGAATAATGGTAAATATTCGTAAGTGTAACTCCGTTCAGAATCGAGCCAATTTTTTCTGTTCGTTTGGGTTTGTTTGGGTTCGTTTGTTTGGCCTCCCGCTTTTTAGCGGGAGTCGCACTGCCCAATATTTACGAAAAAATCATTCGCAAAATAATGAAACTATTTTGCTAATTAAATTGGAGTGTTCGTTTAAAGACTCGGTATACACGCGACGGGTTAAAGCTCGGCAAGTACTTCCTCCCGCGGAAAACCAAACACCACGATTCAGGCGCAGCGAGAATTGTACGAGACAAGCCCCCTGGCGCTGATAAACATACAACGGAGAATTAAGGAGGAAGATATCAGTACACAGATAAGAGAAGAAAAAAATAAGTAATATAATATGATCAAATCGAACGATCAACCCTGACGGAACGTTTGATAGAAATTAAACGGTCGCTTTATTACATTCGAAAAGGCCCACATCGTAACCCCAGCAAATCGCTATTTTTCTCAAAAAAAAAAAAAAAAAAAAAAAACAAAAAAAAAAAAAAAAAAAAAAAAAAAAAAAAAAAAAAAAAAAAAAAAAAAAAACCATCGAAAATGCCAAAAAAAATGTGCAAAAAATCGTTTAGTACAAACGGATACCGGAAATATCGGATCAGCCAGTGCAGTGATCCGAAAGGTTAACTGCAACTGTATACACGCAACCCACGAGATGTTCGTTCGAAATAAGACACGTTTCTTCGCAACAGTGAGAAGTTGATGGGTTGAAAATCTTACCAACGTAAAAATAAACAACGAAGGATGTTATCAGCGGGGAATAAAATTCGTTGGGTTTCAACGAAGAAAACTTGAGCTGGCCGTTGGATATTCCGAAAAATAGTACGCGGTCCATTGAGAGAAGGAAAAAGGGGTGCCCGATGAATTTTCGCTCTAGGTGTAACAAGGGGCATCAATCCTCGCGGTTGCGAGAAACTTTACCAGAGTTGAGTGTGCGTTAACGGGAAGGGCCTCGAGTCGAGCCGAAGTTCTCGAGAATCCTTAACGGAACGTTGCGGAAAGGCGGATACGTATAAAATGTTGCTGTATGAATATCAAAGTTCGTACAAGCTGAGACTGTACCACTTCGAACGGCTTATATTTCAAAACAAACTCGCGAAAACGAAGCATTAACAAAAAAAATAATAAAATCTAGAGAATAAGTGAAATAAAACGAACAAGAAAAAAATTAGCCACGGAAAAGTGGAAAACGAAATGTTAAAAAAAAAAGATGAAATTGAAGTTCGCAACGAAAATAATTATTTTTCAACTTCTCTGATTCTTTTTTTTTGTTATTTAACGATATCGTAAGCAAGAACGAGATTGAAGCTCGCAACGTTGCGGCGCAAATTTTGATAACTCGTGTACTTTAGCGGCTTTTTCGAAAAATGGACCCCGATTCATTTTTTTTTGTCGATAAATAGGTTTATTCTGTTATAGAAAAATATATCATTGATGCGACAGAAGGTTCCTACAAATTTGGAATTTTTTATAACCGCGTTTTACAATTTTGTAAATTTTGAACATTTTCGAATACTCTTTGCATTAATGAAATTGAAGTTCGCAACGTTGCGGCTCAACGAAAACGATTATTTTTCAATTAATCATATTTTTTTTTTTTACCAATATCGTTAGCAACGTACCTCAATAATTATTTGAATCTTTATTTTGATAATCTATCATATTCAAATATGAACAAAAATCCTCCGAAAAAAAAAACAAAAAAAAGTGAATACAAAAAATATGATAAAAAAATGTCATTATATTGCAACGATCCGAACTTCAAGTCCATAATAAAAAGATCGTACAACCGAGACGGGGACCTATTCGGTTGAGAAATCCATATTTTCCTTTCGAAGGAGAATTTTAACACAGCTGTAATACGCGTACGAAAAATATCCCCGGGATCTCGAGAGATTGCGGTACGAGGGGTAGAAAGAGAAACGCCGAGTCGTTCATACAACTAAACACGGAACTTATTGAAGGAAAAGACGGAAAGAGGACGACCCACTCCCGACTCACTTTTTCATCGGCCTAGTGATGCTCGTGTGGGTTGCGCGTCTCTCGCATTAATCGAGCCCACGCCGTTCTACCTACATATATTATACGTATAAACAAACACACGCGCACGCGTATATATACAATATATATAGGCGTAATTGCGCTCATGCTGAACAAGCGAAACTTGATTACGATCCCCCTCGGGGAGTAATCGAACGGCGGTTTAAAGCGATCGAGGTCCAATGGTTGAGGGGACAAAGCGTCGGATGTGTTACGACGTAATACGACGAGGTTCGAGCTTGCATAGTTGAAAAGGAGCGGCGTTTTTTTTCTTACGTCGCCTTATTTTTGTACGTTCAAAAATATCGAAAATCGTCCATCGCAAGTATGAGAAAACGCGAGCGTCGTAAGTAACGAGAATTGAACGAAAAGAAGTATTCGCGCGATACTTGTGGATCAAAACTGCCAAAAGAGAGGTGGAAAATACGATTATATATAGATATATATTAGCGACGATGCAAACTTGAACGCGAGTCGATCGAGGCGACGATAAAAATTCGTGGCAACTTTCCGAAGGCTGCGCTCTTCGCTGCGGATCGAAGAAAATAGGGCTCGGCGAGTATCGATCGCTGGCGCCGGAGAACCGGCAAAAAACAGAGAAAAAGTGGGAGCACGAGGACGAAGAGGAATCGATCGATCTTTCGAGTTTTCCACGGGAGTCGTTAATCGACGTCGACCCGCGGGTAGCGACTCTCACCCTCGACGGTTTTCCTCGGTCCCGATCGACGCGCGGGAAGAAAACGGCTGGCACGCCCCCCCCCCCCCCCCCCTCCAGTGCTTGGCGGTCTCGACGATCAATTTTGTGTACCGTGACGAACCGAACGCCCGAGGAGAGCGCTCCTTTCACCTCCGAATCAGAAATATCCTCCGACTGTTTATCGAGTCGGAGAAAATCTTGCGCGCATGTATAGTAGATTCGACGAGTAGGTATATCGAGCCTGGTCGTCGAAATGTTTGAACCAAACCCCAGGATGAGACGAAAATACACAACGTTCCGGCGCAACGGTAAATGATTATTATGCAATTTCTCTATTTTTGTGTTATCGATATCGTAATCAAGATACCTCAATAATTATTCGTTAAATATTCGGAAGTGCAACTCCTGCTAAAAAGCGGGAAACCGAACAAACGAAACCAAACAAACACAAAAAATCGGCTCGATTCTGACAGGATTTACACTTCCGAATATTTGCCAAAAAATAATTCGCGAAATAACGAAACTAAGGGAATAAAAAAAAAGAGACAAAAGAATTTCATTGGATTGCAAACGATGCGAACTACAAGTCCATGTGTCCCGGGTTCATTCGCGTATCTGAAGTTTCCATCGTTCGTTGCGAACAAAAAGTTTTGTTTTTCCAACAATCGTATTTATGTTTCTTTTTTTTTCCACGCGTTCAATAATCTAAAAGAATCTTATGTCTGAAAGAGAAATCTTTTTCATCCCCCGGAACAAATTCTTATCGAGTAGTAAAAGTGAAAACAAAAAACTAATACCTCCGATCAGCTTGCAATAATCGTTTTTTTACACCAGCGATATATATTCCATACCTTAAAAAAAAAAATTGTAAAAAAAAAAACAGCAACGATTTTCATCCCGCGGAATAAAATTGACGTAAAATCAAATTTTTCAGACACGAACGAAAGTGCGCGCGCGAGAATACACGATACACCATGGTAAACTATATATATCGCAAGTACGTAAGGAAAAACGTGTTCACGAGTCTTGTCTCTTTTTTTGGTTAGCCGGGATGAAACGGCGCGTCGTATCGAGCGTCCACAACGAGACTCGACTCGGCTAAGTACAGCACGTACGCGGACGCCTTACACGTTTGCGCGTACGTATTATTTTTGCTTTCTTCACACGCAATCTCTAGCGACGGGGAGAAGACGCCTCCCCCCCCCCCCCGCCCTCCCGCCATCGCCGCCGCGCACCATCGGACCCTCCTCACCAATGTATATTTGGCATTTGCGTCACGATCTTGCGAGGGCAACGGGGCGAGAGTCGGTGGCGACCAGGATCCGGGAGGAGGAAGGTAGAGGGAGGAAAGGAGCGGCAACTTTATCTCCGCGTACAGTTTCCTCTTTCCCTTCGGAGGGTATATCCTTTCCTAGGCGATGTTCTCTTCTCGCCTATCTCGGTGAATAGCCCGCGACGAGACTGGCCCAATATTTTACGCGTACGTGAGCGATCCGCTTCGAGACCGGTATTTTCGACCGAGCTTCTTACGCGTCGATGTCCGTCTCGGACGATGAGATTGAAGTTCTCAACGTTTCGGCGCAACGAAAATAATTGTTTTTCAATTTGTCAATTTTTTTTAAATTTATATATCGTGGAGCAAGATATACCTCAATAATTATTCAAATCTTTATTGTATCTTATAATTTATCACTTTATAATTTATATATCTAATGATTTATCATTTTTAACTAAAAAAAAATAATAATAATAATACTTTGCAAAATAATGGAGCTAAGGGAATTGAAAAAAGAGAACATTTTTTTTATTGGATTACAACCGCACGAACTTCAAATCCATCTCGAATAACGACCCATCATTTTTTATCAAACGCAATATTTTTTGTTTTTTTTTTTTTTCGTCGGTCCGTTTACTTCGTTTTGCCTTGGGAAGGAAAAGATATCGGACGTATGAACGGACCATCAGCGGGCTTTACGCGGACCGACGAAAAATCGATTTTTCTGTCTCTCTCTCTCTCTCTCTCTCGCTCTCTCGCTGCTTCCGATAGGATGAAGAGCGCAGGGATAGGGACGCGCACGGACGATACACGGGCGCGTGTCGTTCCACGCTCGTTTCGGAACAACCGACGTCGAGAATCCCTAATGAAGGTGGAAGAAGAGGTTTTTAATTGGGCGGAAAGAGGAGAGATGAACGAATACATCGGGTATTATTCACGAAACGATTCGTCCTTTCAACATTCAACGAAATTTGAATTTAACGAAACAGGGCGTGAAGAGTGATTAACAGGTGGGGATATACTCGGGTTACCAACGCTTTTAGATGTGTTCATTCGATATTTGACGATTTCATCGGAGTGTGCTCGAGCGGAATAATTTTTAGTCTTCGCCCGATGGCTTCCGACGATTCTATTCAGCTCGGATATATATATATATATATATATATATATATAAATTTGATCGCGTCATCCTCGATGCAGCCTGGACGATTCGAAAAATTGCATCCGAATGGATTAAATTTATCTCTCGTTCGAATTCATGCGAGTGCGGTTGAATGCTTGGTATTTTTATGAACGCGTGGAAAATTCACTGTGTACCCTGATACGGGCGATACATATTCATCACCGATATTAACGGTACTCTCGACAGAGGAGATGAAGCAGAAAAATAAATTGATCGATTTTTCACGAGCAAGGATACGTATTATTCGAGTAAATGATACGAGTATCAAAAATCTAAGTCGTGTAGAAATTTTTGTTACAAAACTCTATCGTACAAATCTTTTAACGAGTATAGATTCGAAATGACATTGAAGTTCCCAAAGTTGCGAGGCAACGAAAATTATTATTTTTCTATTTATGTATTTTTTTTTTACCGATATATCGTAAGCAAGATACCTCAATAATTATTCGAATCATTATTGTAATAATCTATGATTTAAATCTGAAAAAAAAAAATACTTCGAACAATGAAGGTAAATATTCGGAAATGTAACTCCTGTCGGAATCGAGCTGATCTTTTGTGTTTGTTTGGGTTCGTTTGTTTCGGTTTGTTTATATGGTTTCCCGCATTTTAGCAGGAGTTGCAATTCCGAATATTTACCTAATGGAAGTAAGGCGATAAAAACAATTAGAAAAAAATAAAAAAACGTCAAAGGATTGCTACGATGCGAACTTCGAGTCCGTGATTCGGATAGGTATATTTTTTCAATAAAACAGATACATTAATTCAAATAATTGTCCGAAACAAGCGAGTAAAAAAAGAAAAATTGAAAAAAAAAAAAAAACCATTGATTACGCGAATCATTCGCTCGACGCGGATGAAATTAAAAACGCAATCCCTCCAAAGCTTTAACTCGATGTCAAAGCTCCGTTCGTCACGATATTTCCAATTGAATTTCTGATAATGCAACGGGATTAGCATTCGTTCCGAGGAATGCGACAAAAATTTGACGAGCGAAACTTTATTCCGATGTGTTCGCGAATAATGAATTTTCGGGATCTCGCAGATACGAGGGGAGGAGAATCCGAGTCTCTGCGAATAAACGAGAAATATACGAAAGGGAGAGAAAAAAAAGCGCGTCACGAGGGGAGGATTCGAGTTGCCGGGAGCTTCGACAATTTTTCGAATCAATTTTTTTTCCCCTATTTTCGGGGCTAACGGGCGAAAAAAAAAACTGCTTCGTGCCCGGCCTTTTTTTTTCTCGTTTTTTTTTTTTTTTTTTTTTTTTTTTTTTTTTTTTTTTTTTTTTTTTTTTTT